>JASDQU010240933.1:53904-67250 GCA_032191745.1 Picea mariana
AGTATAGATTTTGATGATATATTTTCTCTTGTTGTTAAAATGACTTCAATTAGGACTATTTTAAGTCTTTTGGTAGTAGAATACTTGCATATTGAATAGTTAGATGTAAACATGGTTTTTATGCATGGGGACTTGGGTGAAGAGATTTATATGCAGCAGCCATAGGGGTATGAGGTCAAAGGGAAGGAGAAATTGGTATGCAAATTGAATAAGAGCTTATATGGTCTAAAGAAAGCTCCAAGGTAGTGGTATTTGAAGGTTGACATGTTTATGACAGAACAAGGTTATAGTAGATGTCATTCTGATCATTGTGTTTATTTTAAGACGCCACAAAATGGAATCTATATTATCTTGATATTGTTTATATATTCCATGATTATTGTGGGGTCTAATATGAACGATATAAATGTGCTCAAAAGGAAAATAGATAATTTATTTTCGATGAAGGATTTGGGTGCTGCAAAGAAAATTCTTGGTATGAGAATAAAAAGAGACAAGAAAAATCACAAATTGACATTGTCTCAGGGTGAGTATATAGAGAACTTGTTGGATAGGTTTATAATGAAAAATGAAAAACCATTTAGTACACCTTTGGCTATACATTTCAAATCAACCAAGGAAATATGTCCCAATACATAGGAGGAGATAAAATACATGT
Source organism: Picea mariana (assembly GCA_032191745.1). Taxonomy (NCBI): domain Eukaryota; kingdom Viridiplantae; phylum Streptophyta; class Pinopsida; order Pinales; family Pinaceae; genus Picea; species Picea mariana. The sequence goes on from JASDQU010240933.1 coordinate 54,563, forward strand.
CTAGGGTCCCTTTTTCATCAGCAGTTGGTAGCTTGATGTAGGCTATGGTGTGCACAAGACCAGATATTGCACATGCAGTGGGAGTTATGAGCAGGTATATGAAAAATCAAAGTAAAGAACATTGGGAGGCAGTAAAGTGGATTCTCCCATATTTGAGAGGTACTAGTACTCATGCATTATGTTTTGAATGTTCAGAAACTATTCTACAGGGATGTGTTGATTCAGATATGGAGAGTGATAAAGATAGCAGGAGGAGCACCACATGGTATGTTTTTACTGTAGGTGGAAAAATAGTAGGTTGGATTTCAAAACTACAAAAGGTTGTTTCACTTTCAACAATGGAAACAGCGTATGTTTTTTCTACAGAGGCTAGTAAACAGATGATTTGCTAACAGAGTTTTATGAAGGAATTGGGAAAGAAGCAAGAGAATAGTAGGTTTTACTGTGATAGTGATAGTGCCATTCATCTTGAAAAGAACTCAGCCTTCCATTCTAATACTAGGAATATAAAAATCAAGTACCATTTCATACGATTTGTCTTGGAAGATGTAAATTTGAAGTTGGAAAAGATACATACTATCTAGAATCCTCCAGACATCTTATCAAAGGTAGTAACCATGGAAAAATTATTTTCTTTCTCAGTTCCAGTTGGCCTTCGAGCATGAAGGTGAAGATGAGAAATTTGTTAGGTCCAAGGTGGATCAAAGTACAACATTTACAGTAGTAGTGGAGTTATTATGATTAGTCTCCAAGTGAAACATTTTTGGTTGTGGAGCTTGATTATCTTCCTGATTTAGAGGGTTGTTTCAACCATTCTTGGATCCCATTTCTTGACGGGGGAGTCTGAGGGGACTTTCCCCCCTACTACTCCTTTTAGGGGGGTCCAAGAAGGGGTGGAGAAAATTAATGGATCCCTCCCTGGTGAAGGATTCGGGGGAAGTTCCCCTAAAGATAAATTTTGGGAAAATTTACCTTGTAAAATATTGTAATTTCATAACCATTCTAGACCGTTTAGGCCCCGAAGAGAATTTTTTGGAAAATTTACCATGTAAAATATTGTAATTTCATAGTCAATCTCGATTGTTCATTATAAGTTCACAGATCCAATGGTAGAAGTTATGTTAGGTATTTTTTCTCTCGAAGGAATACCTCTTTTATGATGGAATTGTATTGCAGTTGTGAGTGATATAGTGAATATTGTATTCTAAAGGAGGATATTGTGACAGAAACAAGAGGAAGTTACAACGGGCATGTTGTATATTGTATCCCTTCATTTTGTTGGATAATAAAAAGGAAGGACTTGGAAATTTATTCTATGGACGTAGCCCACACTGGGTGAACCACATATGTCTATGTCTCTATTGTATTGTGTATCTTTTGTGTTTTCTTTTCCCATTTTTTATTTTATTTTATTTCTCTGTGATCCTATTTTTCTAACAATTGGTATCAGATCCAAAGGTAACTCACAGGAAAGGAGGGTTCCTGGTTCGAGTGGGAGCAATAGCGGAAGATGGAAAGTTTAAGGTTTGGAAATTTAATGGAAAAAACTACCAGCTATGGAATATGAAAATGGAATATTATTTGTATCAGAAGGATCTTTACCTATCGTTGGGTGGAATAGAAAAGAAGTCGACGACCATGAAGGATGAAGAATGGGATGTTGTTGACAAAAAGGAAATAGGAAAAATGTGGTTGTTCCTGGAAACATCAGTGGATTTCAATATTTCGAAAGAAAATACAATGGAGGATCTGATGAAGGCACTAGACAGAATATATGAAAAACCCTCGGCCTCCAACAAGGTATTTCTAATGAAGAGATTATTTAATATGAAGATGTTAGAAGGTAGGTCCGTTGCAGATCATTTAAATGAATTTAATACGGTTACCAATCAGCTAAGTTATGTAAAAGTGAAATTTGATGATGAGGTTAGGGCTATTTTAATCTTGTGCTCATTTCTAGAAAGTTGGAATGGCTTGGTCATCATTGTAAGTAACTCTATATCTGGTTCAAACACTCTTAAATTTCATGATGTTATTGGTTTTATCCTTAGCAAGGAAATGTGACTGAAAATAACAGGTGAAACATCAGGTAATGTGTTGACCATGGAGACCAAAGGAAGACAAAAGGAAAGAGGAAAGAGTCCAAGGAACCATGGGAATTCTAGGAAGGGAATATCCAAATCCAGACTTGGAAATATAGAGTGTTAGGATTGCGGGAAGAAAGGACATTTGAAGAAATATTGTAGAGATCTAAAGAAACAAAGAGATGGAAAACAAGAGAAAAATCAAGAAGCAAATGTAGCAGTTGATGTGTTACAAGATGCTTTTATTCTTTCTTTAGATAATATTACTGATTCTTGCGTAGTATATTCAGGGGCTTCATTTCATGCCACACCCCATAGGAAACATTTTCAAGATTATGTCCAAGGTGATTTTGGACAACTTCATTTGGGTGATGATGCAACATGTAAAATTGTTGGAATGGGTAAGGTACAAATAAAGGAAAAGAATGGCTACTAAAAGAGGTAAGACATGTTTCATATATGAGAAAAAATCTAATTTCAACAGGCAAGTTGGAACGTGAAGGTTGTATATCTATATTTATAGATAAGGCATGGAAGGTCACTAAAGGATCATTGGTGATAGCAAAAGGAGAGAAGGTAGGTACATTGTATTTGTGTACTGGTAATGCTTACTCTTATATCTCTTTAGCTTCTACAGGAGTGGATAAAGCACTGTGGAATCATAGGCTTGGACACATGAGTGAAAAGGGGATGCAGATACGTCACAAAAGGAATTTGTTTTCGTATCTTAAACAAATTGATTTATATTTATGTGAGAACTGTGTTTATGGAAAAAAAAAAGAGAGTCATATTTTTCAGAGTCAGAAAGGAAAAGAAGAGTGAAAAGTTAGAGCTTGTGCATACATATGTATGGGGAATTACTCAAGTATCATCTCTTGATGTCTCTCATTATTATGTTACTTTTATTGATGATGCAAGTATCATCTTGAACAATTAGATGTAAAAATAGATTTTCTCCATGGGATTTGGATGAAGATATTTATATGTAGCATCCACAGGGGTATGAGGTCAAAGGGAAGGAGAATTTGGTATGCAGGTTGAAGAAGAGCTTGTTTGGACTAAAGTAAGATCCAAGGTAGTGGTATTTGATATTTGATATGTTTATGAAAAAACAAGGTTATAGTAGATGTCATTCTGAACACTGTGTTTATTTTAAGAGGCTACAAAATGGAAGCTATATTATCTTTCTATTGTATGTATATTCCATGTTTGTTGCAAGGTCTAATATGTAGGATATAAATGTGCTCAAAAGGAAATTATTTAATTCATTTGCAATGAAGGATTTGAGTGTTGCAAGGAAAATCCTTGGTATGAGAATAACAAAAGATAGGAAAAATCGCAAATTGACATTGTCTCAAGGTGAGTACATAGAGAAGGTGTTGGAGAGGTTTAGAATGAAAAATGAAAAACCAGTTAGTACACATTTAGCCAGAAATTTCAAATTGACCAACGAAATGTATCCCAAGACATAGGAGGAGATTGAATGCATGCCTAGGGTCCCTTATTCATCAACAATTGGCAACTTGATGTATGTTATGGTGTGCACAAGACCAGATATTCCACATGCAGTGGGAGTTGTGAGAAGGTATATGAACAATCCAAGTAAAGAACATTGGGAGGAAGTAAAGTGGATTCTCAGGTATTTGAGAGGTACTAGTACTCATGCATTATGTTTTGGAGGTCCATACACTATTCTATGGGGATATGTTGATTCAGATATGGAAAGTGATAAAGATAGTAGGAGGAGCACCACAGGGTATGTTTTTACTGTAGGTGTACCAACGTTAAGTTGGATTTCAAAACTACAAAAGGTTGTTACACTTTCAACAATGGAAGGAGAGTATGTTGTTCCTATAGAGGCTAGTAAAGAGATGATTTGGTTACATAGGTTTACAGAGGAATTGGGAAAGAAGTAGGAGAATAGAAGGTTGCATTGTGACAACAAAAGTGCCATTAACCTTGCAAAGAACTCAAACTTCCATTCTAAGAATAGGCATATACAACTCAGGTACCATTTCATACAATCTATCTCTAAAGATGGACATTTGAAGTTGGAAAAGATACATGCTGGCCAGAATCTTGCAGACATGTTAACAAAGGTAGTAACAAGGGAGAAGCTAAGTTCCTACTCAGTTTCAGTTTCCCTTCGAGCATGAACATGAAGATGATAAAAATTTTAGGTCCAAGGTGTATCATAGTCCAGCAGGTACAGTAGCAATGGAGTTGTTGTGGTCAGTCTCTAAGTGGGAGATTGTTGGTTGTGGAGACTGATTATCTTCTTGATTTAGAGGCTTATTTCAGTCGTTCTTGGATCGCATTTCTTGGCAGGGGGCATTAGGGGGATTTCCATCCAACTACTGTCATTAGGGGGATCTAGGGGGTGTAGAGACAATTAATGGATCCCCCTTTGGCAGGGGATTCAGGGGAAACACCCCTGAAGTGAAATTTTGGGAAAATTTGCCTTGTAAAATATTGTAATCTCGTAGTCAATCTAGACTGTTCATTATAAGGTCATAGATCCAACATTAGAAGTTATGTTAGGGATTTTTTCCCTAGAAGGCAACCCTCTTTTGTGAGGGAATTATATTGCAGTTGTGAGTGATATAGTGAATAGTGTATTATGAGGGAGGATATTGTGAGAGAAAGAAGAGGAAGTTACAACGGGCATGTTGTAGGTTATATCCCTTCATTTTCTTGGATAATAAAAAGGAATGACCTCATAATTTCTCTAGTATACATAGCCCACATTGGGTGAACCATGTATATATGTGTCTCTATTGTATTTTGTACCTTATCTATTTTATTTTCGCATTTGCTTTATTTTATTGCTCTGCAATCCTATGTTTATAACATTCCAACCACCTACGAAAGTTGGTGTATGGTTGTTCGAGGGTATTACTCCCAAAATACAACCCTTATATAAGAATTTCATATGCTTTCAAAGGTAAACCAAAGAGAACCCAAAGACTTGAAATAATGACACTAACAGATTGGATTAGGGCATATGACATGGAGAAGGAGAAGGAAATGGTAAAATTATTTGATTCAAATAGGGAACCTATGTTCAATGATATTGAATGTTTTGACACCTATGTTGAGAAAATTCCCATTGGGATGAAAAGGAAATTTGTATTTTATGAGCTTCCATATTGGGAGCATATTGAGATTGGCCACTTACTAGATCCCATGCATAAATTCAAAAATGTTTCATCTTATTTATGGAGGCATATATCATCAAATAAAAGAAACACATTGGTTGTTAGGAGAGATATTATTGCTTCAAATACTAAAAAGAGACATTGATCTGAATTTATGAGTGGAATGAAATGAAAAACAGATTAAATACCATAACATAGAGATACAGAGAAAAAAATAGATATCCAGTGAACAATAAATTCTATTGAATAAATAAAATAGGTTGAAACTGCAACACTGTAGAACTGAAAGAACTTGCTCAAATGGTGGTAGCTATCTCTGAGAAGAGATGTGTCTTATACATGTATTGGCACAGGGGAAGACCCAGGGTTTAGCTCCAACAGCACACCAACAAGCCCTAACTACTGGCCCTGTTGGCCCTTGGTTATGGAAGGAAGTGAAGAACAAGGAAGAAAAGGTGAAAATTGAACTTCGCGGAAGACATAGTAACTGTCACTGGGTCGAAGTGAGAAAAAGAGTATAAAAGATGGAGCGAAGTATTGAAATGCAAATCGTTGGACGAGGAGATTGAGAATGACATATCAGCAAGGAAGATGGATCAAGGACAACTCAACAAGTGGAAAAAGCCATCATTGGATGCTTTGGAGCACCGTGCAAGAAGGAAGGAAAGACAGGCTAGCAAAGCTCAGAAAAAGTGGGCCAAGTTTACCTAGGTTTTTGGTATCTAGGGTTTTGGCACCTAGGTTTCAGCCTAGGGCTGTCAGTGAAGTATTGTAATGTATAAATAAAGGTCAAGAGTGTTAGCGATCAAATAATTCATTCTGAAATTTGTTTGAAAAATGATGCCTAATATTACAGGGACCTTTTGACTGCCTTCCTGAGCTCCAAATGCAGATTTGAAAGTACCATTGGAAATCTTAGGATTTCTAGATGTCAATCAACTATTCAAGCATGTAAAATGGACTCTCCACGACTCAGAAATTCGATTTTTCCCAAGACAGTTTTTATTTAAAAACTTTGCGCTTTTACCAGCTATTCCACCTTGAACTTTGCTAGTTAGCTGGTGAAAGCTCTGCTTTTCACCAGCTAAAGGGTCGTATTTAGGGAAAATTAGCTAGTGAAACCTGTTACTTGGCAGTAAGGTCATATTTTTGCCCAGATTTGACTTTTTCTCAACCAAATCTTTCGAGGTTGGTTTCTAGAGATGCATAATAATTAAATACATCAGATTTAAGGTTTTATCTTGATGTATTTAATGTTTAAGAAGGTGGAAAAGTAAAAATGCTGACCTAGTTCATGAGCAAAAAATTGTCTTTTTTGCCAAAGGTGGCAAATTCAAATTTCTTATGAAGATTCATCAGCCTTGGAAGGTCTTCTACATATGAAGGCTATCAAGATAGAGTTTGAATCCTTAGATAGGATCTTTTCCTATTTTGTTTTGACTTTCCATGTTTAGTATTCTAGATCCATTTTTATAGGATCTCATCCTACACTTGTTGTATCTATTTTGATTTGACTATTTTTAGAAAATCTGATCCATCTTTCAAGGATCTAGATTTCATCTTGTAAGGATATAAAGCCAAATACATTTGGAGCACCAAAGGGTTCAATCCTAGATACATTTGGCTCATGTACTAAGACTCTCATCTTGATTTGAATCACAATCTTCTTTTGCTATCAATTTCAGATTTGTTCATGTGTTGCATTACTCTGTATTTTAATTCAGTTTAGCTCAGCCTCTAAGAACTGTTATCTTCTTATTAAGCTCATGAATTTGAATTAAAGGATCTCTTACTATCTTGTATGACCCTGCATGTTAATGTACTTGGTTATCTATACTAGTATTCTTCATACCCTATTCCAATTACTCTATCTGATTATTGATTTCTAAACGCCCTGTCTCATTCGAATGCATGATAAGTTGTTCTTCTCATTAGTCACTGAGTTATCCCATTGATCCAAGCATACATTTTATTACATTTCTTAATTTACCAAGCATATTTAGCCTACAACCCTAAAGATTTTATTGGAGTGATAACAAATTGGCGCCATTTCCAGGGAGAGGAGATTGAAACTCAACTTCCCTGGGAGACGACATTAGATCTACTTCTTGATGATAGACAAGGATTAGACATTACATTGGTTGTAATCATCTATCTGGCAACTCCATGAAGGATGAATTTAGTGGCGACTCCATGAAGGATGGATCTGTTGACAACTCCACTAGTATATGAATGGACCAGATCTTAGCAAAGAGGTATGCGTTCTGCAATTTCTCAAGTATTTCTGGTTACCCTCATCCAGTACCTAGTAGAGATGAATGGGAACACAACCTTCCTAGATTTCGAGGAGAAAAATGGGAAGTACCAGCTGAATATTTGTTGGATTTTCATGAGTTTATTCATTGGCTCCAGATCATACATGAAAATGTTAAGATTAAATTGTTCAAGTATTCATTAGAGGGGATAGCCCTTGATTGGTGCAGGTCTCTTCCAGCTTCAAGCATTCACTCATTGGCAAGTTTTCATTATGCTTTCCATTTGTTTTGTAATGATGAATTTCCAGCTAAAAGTCTCTTTGAAGATTGTTGTGATGAATTCGAGAAGCAAGTTCAATAGGAAGTAGTCCTTTCTTCTATTTGTCAAAATGAAAATTATGTTGTTTAGGAAAATCTTCATGATACAAATGATTATTATGAGAATTGCATAGTTGTCTCTGTCACACCTGCTACCTTTGATTTGCATGAAGCATCAGTTATAGAAGAGCATTGTTCTCAAATTTTTAAAGAGGTTTCTCATGGTGTATTTGCACCTGAACGAAAAGAGGAAGATCAGGAGATTGTTCATTTTCCTATGAAAAACAAGGGAGTGCTGGACTCACCTGTCCTTGATGAAGAACAATACTGTGAAAAAATCAGTCATCCGAAAACTCCCGCAGTAGATATTGAAACTCTTGCAGCTGACATTGAAAAGTCATCTATAGAAATCAACAGGTTTGCATGCATCGTACTTGAACATAGATCTGCAGACAACAAAAAACAGTTCATCATAAAAAATGAAGTTAGTTTGCAGCCCTGTTTAGATTTGTACGTAGTTGAAGGTGGTAGCTATTCTCAGAAGGAGGGTATGCAAATATCTTCTGATGTTCAGCTGAAGCAACAGGAAGAAGTGTTTTCTTACAGTGTCATTGATCCTTTTGTTGATTATCTAGAGTATTTGAGCAGCATAAATGTCAAATTGCTCTTGTCAAATGAAGGTTGGTTATGCTGCACTTTCGAATTGTATATCAGTATTCTTTGGTTTCCTGCATTCATCATTTCCAGATCAGAAGTTTTACCAGTTATTTAGATACTTGTATGGCTTCATTGGAAGCATGATTTTACCTGATCTGGAAGCAGTATAGTGGTTAGAGTAGGAGTAGATAAGAAAAATAAGCTCTTTCTTTGAGCAGGTAGATTACTTTCAGTTTTCTTAAATAAGCAGAGCAAACTACAAGTCAAGCATTAATTATCARTGAATTCCATAGMARMTGCACACGCATTAGGMAAAGAGACTCCCTTTTCACTTTTAATGGMTRGATCTGGACCATCCTCTCCATTGTCATCTTCATGGCTGTTGGTACTACTGTTAGAGCTAGAGATCATGGCATCATCTTTGTGGTTGCTAGTTGTAACTGCATCATGCAGCTCCTGGAGATGAGAAATGGATACCATTACTCCCATTCAGATAACACAGAGAGAGCGAGTTCAACCAAATAATAGATGGGAAACCCCTTGTTTCTAAGAAGGTAATTGATGTAGTTGTCAACCATCCCACGGGCTTTCCAATGCTCTAATTCCTCGTCATCGGGCTTTCTATTTATGTTTCTATTGTGCCTTCTCTTCTTCTTCAAAAGGCACAAACATTGTGCGAAAACCAATTCATCTAGCAAATGTTTCATCTCTGTCTGGTTCAAGATTTTAGTGTAGTCGACAACGACCTCAAGCCCTAAACTTAGGGTTATGTTGTTGTTGATAATGTATTCGTACATCTGTTGCTTCATCTCTGTCTACGGGATGACATTGAATATGTAGAAGGGTTGGCAGGTGTATGGATTAATGGCATTTTGTTTAGTGTACCAGATCATTTCCAATGTTCTGCGGTTGTACAGAATAGGATCTTCTGTCGATGACAGTCTAATGGGTCATAAGAAAATTCTTGCACCACAATGGCAACAAACTCTTCTGGAATATTATCATTTAAATCCATTTAAACAAACTGAGAAGAGAACTTATCTGCCTGCGAGATAGAAGTTAGAGGAGCGACTTGTCTGAAAGCTATTTGGCAGAGGATTTTCATAGAGAGAATGTCTTTTCTCCCTGGTCACAGAGTGATATAGAAACTAAAATCATAAAAACCACTTTCATATGGGACTACCATAAGAATGGTGTTGGTTAAGCAGAAAAAAATAAAGGAAGAGTTAAAGCATCCAATGCATGGGGGATTCGATATATGCATGCAAATAGACAGTTGCTAAAATGCTTGATTTGCAAGCAGAGAATGTGTGTGCAACTAAACAATGGAGAAATGCAACTGTCCAATGAAGATCCATGTCCAGGGCAACAAAAAACTCTGCCTTCATCTCAGGCTCCTTCTATGACATATTTTCAGCAGCCAAGGCCAATGACGAATAGATCTCCTCTATCTCACCAGCTATTTATACGCCAACATAATTATAGAGGGAAAGAAAACACAGGTGTCAAATTTTTAAATTTGCAGATCGCCCAACAAACCTTTTATTTGGTGTGTGATATGGCCAAGTAGAGGTTGCATTGACAGATTATTATTTTATTATTAAATAGGTATCAATCTTGCGAAGAAAATGCAGATTTGTATGCTCAGAAATCTTTTACTATTTTGAATTCCAAAAAGTCCAGGATTATATGGAAATCACAGAGTGCTCCAGCTCTAGGTTAAATTCATGCAAGCGCCAAACAGAGAGATGAACGGGTATCCAGGATTTAGAATTTGTTATCTGTTGGTATGGTTTGTTAAACAAGTGATTTAGAGCTGACAGATGAGGAGGAGTGCAAAGCCACGAATCAAGCATGGGATCGTATGCAAAGGGCACCATGAGGAGCAATAATGGAATTTGAACTTTGGTTATGATTGTACAGTTGTCTAGGAGTTTCATTTGCAGATAATAAAACACCCAGTTGACAAATTTGAGATTACATGTGTTCAATTTTGTTGTCGAAAAAGAAGAACTGTTATTGACCAAAATCTAGCAACAGAGACATATCTATGATTGTGTTGATGATATAGGTGCCATGCAATACATTACGATTCAAGTCACAATAGTCAAACCAACACCAATCCCAGCACAAGCGTCGTGTCTTCCTTTCATACATCTCGTTGACACAAAAATATAAAATTTGGCATATATGAAGACAGCCTTCGTGCCAATAATCAACATTAAATTTTGAGATTGTAGTTGTCAAAGAGAAAGAATTAAATTGAGATTTTCATGTGTTACAGTGAAAACACTTAATCTGGAAAGTGCACAATGCTCATATCCATGACTCAAGAAAAACTTCCATGTGAGCAAAATGCAAATGATAGGGCTTAAGGTCTATTTGAAATTCGTTTGATTTTCTATTTGGTTTCTTTAGATTGCAGTGATCTCATAACATCAGGAGCCAAAGATGTTAAACAACAAAGACTTCCAGATCATAGGGCTTGTTCTTAGAAACCCCTTTTCTATTAATGTTAAAATCTTGTTGAGTGTTTTTTTGTTTTTCAGGAAGCAAAGTTTATTGAGTTTGCATATGTCCTTGGAAATTTTTATAGCAGCAGTAGGCCACGACCTTTTGATTGGCCTGAACTTCGGAAATGTATATTCAGTATCACTGAGGCAGCAAATACAAGATCCTGGAGGCGAAGATGATCTCGTGCAGGTATGGAGTATGGAAGATCGTGTTGTGGTGTCTTGGGGTGAGAGTTACAACTCTTGGGTCAATGATTGTTGTATTCGATTCATGCTGGAATTCACCTTGTTCAGATAGCATAGAGGAAAGCACCATGTATCGATTTTGATCAGTTAGCAAGAATACCCAAAAAAATTCATTAGTCCTGTATGGATATGGGTTCACGAGGTACAATGATGCTCTTTAAAGAAACCGAGCAGGGTGAAGTGTTTGATTCAACACACCAGGGTTTGCTTTCTTTTCTTGGTGCATTATGTATAGAGGATGTTTCAAAGGATTTTTTAGATGATCCATTGTTATTACAACTTTTTGCTAAAGACATCTCAAGACAAATGTTTTGTATCTGAAGCTGTTGGAAAATGAAAAGCCAAACACCTCAAGCTACCTGCAATGCTCTCATTTCAAGGTTGGAGTTATTCTTGAATTTCCAAACCATGGTTACAGATCTAACCATCCTACCTATTTCCAATACCTCTCTTCTCAATTAAGAGATTGTCACAATAGATGCCATGTCGATGTGCAAACAACATTTCCGGGGGAGTTTGAAGTAGACATGTTACAGATAAAGAAGATTGTGAAAGGTAACAACAAACTTTGGAGAATAGCTAGATGATACATTAGGCTGAATGAATCCATGTCCAATACTAAAGGCACGAGGTCTACCAGGTTCTTGGAGACCTCGCAGGGAGGTCTCCATCCCAGTTGGAGCCAGATGTTAGCGATCAAATAATTCATTCTGAAATTTGTTTGAAAAATGATGCCTAATATTGAAAGGAATTTTTAACTACCTTCCAGAGCTCCAAATGAAGATTTGAAAGTAACATTGGAAAGCTTAGTATTTCTATATGTCAATCGACTATTCAAGCATGTAAAACGGACTCTCCACGACTCAAAAATTTGATTTTTCCCAAGACAGTTTTTATTTAAAAAATATGCGCTTTCACCATCTATTTCGCCTTGAACTTTGCTAGTTAGCTGGTGAAATCTCTACTTTTCACCAGCTAAAGGGTCGTATTTAGGGAAAATTAGCTGGTGAAACCTGTTACTTGGCAGCAAGGTCGTATTTTTGCCCAGATTTGACTTTTTCTCAACCAAATCTTTCGAGGTTGGTTTCTAGAGATGCATAATAATTAAATACATCAGATTTAAGGTTTTATCTTGATGTATTTAATGTTTAAGAAGGTGGAAAAGTGAAAATGGTGACCTAGTTCATGAGCAAAAAATTGTCTTTTTTGCCAAAGGTGGAAAATTCAAATTTCTTATGAAGATTCATCAGCCTTGGAAGGTCTTCTACATATGAAGGCTATCAAGATCGAGTTTGACTCCTTAGATAGGATATTTTCCTATTTGTTTTGACTTTCCATGTTTAGTATTCTAGATCCATTTTTATAGGATCTCATGCTACACTTGTTGTATCTATTTTGATTTGACTATTTTTAGCAAATCTGATCCATATTTCAAGGATCTAGATTTCATCTTGTAA
>JASDQU010240933.1:97767-108725 GCA_032191745.1 Picea mariana
CTATTTTTCATTTCTCATTGGATATAATTGAATGGTTTAGGTATAAGTTGAAAAAGGTTTTTAAATTGTACTTGATACTGATTCACCCCCCTCTTAGTATCAACAAATTTGAAATTCCTTCTCAAAAATAGATGTTGCCCCATTTGTTGTCTATGAGAAAAGAAAGTTGAGAAAATGTGATCCAGACTTGCACCTTTTTGGAATGGTCATGAGCCTATTAGAGAGCAGTACAATTTTGTGGGAAGATATGATCTTGTTAAATTTGTGAAGCCTGTTTAAAATGATAGGTTTTATTTGCATCTTCAAATAAGACCCTATACTTATGTAGAATGGAACTTTGGGGATTCTCTTCTTGGTTATGTGACATTCTTGTTAGTGAGTTTTGAATTGATAACATGGTAATAAAGGGGGTTCAATCCTAGCAATTCCAACTTCCATTGTATCTTATCATTTTCAAGTCCGGGTGACTAATATGGGAGGTTCAATCATGCAGTTTCCATATTCCATCAAATCCTATCATTTTCAACTCCATGAGAAATATAGTGAAAGTTCCATATTTCCACTATCTTGTGGATGTGGGGAAACTTCCAAGTAAATATAAGTGGTTCATAGAGAACCAACTCTTTTGCATCCTAATCTTTGAATTTGTGTATGAAGACTATTCAAAAAAAGAGGAATTTATCTTGCACACTTTTGGGTATGAAAATGATTCAAAAGGAGAGGTATTTTTCTTCCACATTTCTGAGCAAAATGGTAATTTCATTTTAAGGGTTTTCTCTGGTTATTGTTTAAAGAGGATAGTCCTCTTTTGGACTTTGGAGGTGTTCGTGCATGGTGTATAGATGTGTGGAAGTACTTGGTTGGTGTTCTCTTTATGGAATCCATATAAGTGTAATTTGTTGGGCCCTCTTTTTTTTAAGAGAACCTGAAAACTGAAAGTTTCACGGGAAAGCGTAACAACACAACGAAAGATTAGAAGCAGTGGAGAATAACTAGGATAAGAAGAAAACTAACTGCAAGAGTTCCAACAATGAAAATAGATCATGCACCACCCGAACATGCAAGTGGAAAGATCTAGAAGCTTCGAGTCCATGCAAAGAGAAAGAGAGAAATCCAACATTCCGTGGACTCAAGAAAAGACAATAACATAATCAAGAAATCAAGAAGCCCCCGAGGGAAAACTAGAAATTTGGGAATATGTAATGGGAAATGGTTGGTTGGTTGTAATTCATATTGTGCATTGTTATACTATTGTTTCTAGTGTTATTGTTGGTTTCCTTTGTTATCAAGCTATCACCATTGTTGTTAATGGGTCTAGTGTGATAAGCTACTATAATGGGTTTTGTGGGAATAACTTTGTTTGCATAGTAGTGATAGAGTCTGTAGGGAGTATTGGAAAATGGAGTGTGATGTGTAAGCTATGATAAAAAGGATCTACTCATAGGATCATTATTTTTGAGATACTGATAATATAAGAGATCATTTGGTCCCTAAAATTTTTGGTTATGACATGTATGACTATGTAGTGTCTTTATTGCACAATTACTTTTGTACTGTGTATTTGGTATTTAGTCATTATCTCGGATGTATGGACTTGTTTTTATGTAGTGCAACCTGGTCAATCTGATGTTTATGTTGATTTAGACAACTGGTAATATAATTATTTATATGTTAAATTATGAATCTGCATTGTGTTGCATCAAACATGGTGATGCATCCTCTTTGATTCACTTCACCTCATACAAGTCTCAGTTTTTCTTCGGGTGATACCTCCTTCCCTTGCAGAAGGTTGAATATGCCAGTTCTGTTGGACTACAATGATGTCTTTGTTGGTAAGCTCCGAGAACCTCAGTCTCCAAGTTTTCCCCAATATATGGTTTCAATTATGAGACCTAAATTGAAAGGGAATTTTTAGAAGATGCACCATCACATATTTAAGTATGACATTGAGAATTGTTGGAAAGAAGGTGTGACGAGTTTATACTACAAGAAGTTTAGTTACGACAAAAAATTTTGAGGGTTGTGAAGAGCGTTGTGCTTTACTCAGAACCTACGAGTGACCAGTATGAGATCTTTTGGATTTGATTCCCGGAAGAGGCATTTTAGTAGCTCGACTAGCTGTAAGAAGCACCAAAATTCAAAGATGGAATCAAGAGAAGCTATAATTGGACTGTTGAGCATTTAGCAACACTTTACCAGCTATATCATCTGATTTCTAGATCTGTGGATTTTTTTGTACAGACCACATTGTAAGGATATATTATTGATTTTCCATAGAGAACCACCAATATTTTTCAAAAGTAGAAGTTGCATTCAAAGAAGGATCCCGAGGAAGACTATTGAAATGGAAGCATAAACCCCTATACATGAGGGGTGAGTGATTCTGGTGAGGGTTCATGAAATAGGTTTTGAACATTCTTGAAGTATGGGAGGTAATTGAGAAAAGAGTTCCATAGATAAATGATCTCATAGAAGGGTTGTTTTGATCAAAAAGAGGTGGCGAAAACACATGAGAAAGTTCATGAAGAGGTATGATTAGACACAAAGGAAATTGGCTTCAAGGGTAGTTACAGAAGAGATTTAGATAAGTTACAGAAGTTGCAGATATGCAGAAGGTTGGCCAACCAATAGTTGCAAGAGAGGTTTGGAGAGAGTGGTGAAATCTATAGAGGAAGTGAATGAGAGGAAGCAAAGTCAAAATAAATAATAAAGATAGGGGTCACCCCTGAAGAAGAAGACTTAGCCATAATCCCTAAAGAAGTTGTGGGAGAATCAGATCCTATGAAGCCAAAAGATGATGAGTCGCATCATGAAATTGATATGGTACTACATACTCATGCAACCCCCTAGGTTAAATAATCTCATTCCAGAGGAAAAGGAACCATCCTAAAATCACCTAGTCCCTCAACACTATCTACAAATCCAGTAAACTATGTACTAAATTATTTAGTAGTTTCTATCATTTCTAATCCTTATAATATGGAAAGTTCAAGTAGTAGTAGTGGAAATGAGGAAAGTTATTTATTCTTATCGCAACTAGGTTCCTCAAGGATCATTTTGATAGGATCTCCAAGTTCTCTAATGGAAAGTCAACATGCAGGATCCCTCACCTGATACCCATACTTTTCGGGTAAAGGGTATGAGGATGTCGAACAAAATTCGCTTCTTTGCGAAACCATTTGGAGGTCTCGTGGAACTTTGGATGCCAAAAAATTGGTCAAGTTTGAGACCACCTTGCAAGGTATAGCTTTAAAATGGTACATGAAATCCATTGAGCCATGGAATAATCAAGGATAAGGTTTCTCTCTTTTTGAAGTAAAACAAAGTTTCATAGAACCATTTTTCTTTCCATAGTCAGAGAAACATGCTCTCTCTGAGTTGTGGGAGATTAAAAAAAGAGACGGTGAATCTACCTAGGAGTATAACCAAGGATTTAAGGATGCAATAGGGAAATTGGAAAACCCCATCCATGAATACCACTAGAGAGAATAGTTCATTCAACAACTGTTGCCATTGACTCAAATCCCATTAACCCAACAGAGGATAGCTATGTTGGGGGGATCCTTAGAAAAAGAAATGAAAACTGAATTGATGACTAGATATCCCACAATGTTTTGGGTTATGTGACAAACTGAAGACACTAATATTGCGCAGCTACAAGGTCAAATTTCCATGTTAACCGAAAATATCCAAGAATTGACTCTCCCAAGAGTTGGTCGATCGCAACTATGGTGTATTGGTTGCTTCACTGAGGTCCATACAACAACGAAATTCTGAAGACTGGGGGGGCACATGATCCCCTCCACACCCAATGTCTCCTCCTCCAATAGGGCCATCGAGAGGGGTCATGCAAGTTGTCACTACAACACCATTTCATGGCCCTGTGTAGTACCATGCATTCCAAAATCATCAAGGAGAACAAAATAATGAATACTGTGAAATTAGAAGGAGTCATGGATAGTCCCCTTGACACTATCCAATCCTAGAAAACTATTCCCATTTTCTGAATATGGTATGCTGCGAATTTTATGGGTCACATACTCACACTACCAAGAAGTGTCATGCTCTGGATTCTCTTGTAGATATATTATATCGGTTTCCATTTAGGGTCGACAAATCTCCCCAAGGTTTTGAATGAGGTCACGGAGGTGGTGGAGGATTCCTAGGTGGATGGACTAGGAGAAGAGCATCGATTCATTGTTACAACTACAACAAACAAGGATACCTTGTGAGAGACTATCCTCTTCGGAGAAGACCTTGGTGTGCAGACTGCAGAAATAACACCCATGCCAGCAATGATTTAACTGAATTGATCACAAAATGGGAATATCATGGAAGGAAATGATGTTGTGACTTAATATATTATGAGCCTAGATATATCATTGAAGGAAAGGATCCCAATATTAATGTTATTACTAGAGGAGGAGCAAGGACTAGTGTCGATGTTGACAACCCTAATCAATGTAAGAATAAGAAGGAAGTACCAGTGGAAGATAATTATGATCCCATAAGGGATAAAGATTTCTTAGAGAATGGAGTATAAATGTTTCAACATATGTCTAAACATTACATATAGAAAGTTGAAGAACCAAACATTGAACTTCAACCAAGAGTCATGGAAGATATATTTGCATCAAAGGACTTTCCAAGGAAATCACAAAAGACTATTGATTTATGGTTCCAACTCTTTTCCAACATTTTGGATGAAGAAAAACTAACTAAGAAGTTGTGAAAAATGATCAAGTGGACTTTAGAGACTGAATGGATCCCAGAAGTCCTGATTGTTGTTAATCTTCCAGAGAGATATAGAAGTATAATACAAAGGAGGGAGAAGATTTCTGAAAGAGAATTTAGACTGAAAGCCCACATTGAAGACTGTGAAATTAGCGATTTTATGTTAGATTTTGGGTTTGATGTTAATATTGTACCAACAAATACTTGGGAAGCCATGGGTAAGCCCAATCTCGACTATTCACCTGTTCAATTGTGAATGACCAATCAATATTGTATCTAGCATATTGTGAGGCTACAAAATGTTGAAGTGGATATAGCTAGGATTAAAACAATAGCAGACTTTGAGGTCATCGAAATAATGGGGGATAAGGATTTGTACCCATCTCTATTGGGTATTGACTAGGCATATGAGAATTATGTTGTTATATATCTCAAGAAGGAAATCACGACCTTTGAATCGAATCGTATGAAAGTAACCGACCCTCTAGACCCATATCAAGGTCCTCGATAGACTAATCCAACTGAAGAAAATATGGAACAATATTTATTTGATCAAATCTACCTTTTGACTATAGGAAAATGGGTAGACTATATTAAACCTACCATATATGGGTCAGTAAGTTGGTGGAGCATTTAGTCTATGAGTGAATATTCAAAGGAAACTTTTGAGAGTTGGAAACAAGGACGGTAAGAAAACTTTTTAGGGCATTGTGCAACTATAATAGAAACTAGGTGTATTGGAACAAAGATTAGAGAACACCATGTTTACGATGACACTCTATATTTACACACATTTCTAGTTGATCTAGAAGATAAAGTTGAAGCAAAACAAAGAATATTAGTACTTGATATTGCATTAAAAGCATCTCCAGCTAGGTGGTGGGCCACACATATGGAATCTTTGAATACTTGGGACAAGATCAAAATCGCTCTTCAATACTGATTTATCATTCCATCACATTTTACATCGGTGATATTGTTCTTTTGGAGAGGTTCCCCTCTATAAGTAATTAATACTTCTAAAATATTTATGTTCTAGGAATGGTATAGACATAGAGACTATTACAACACAAGCTGTCATAATCAAATTTAAGAATATCACTTATGTTAATTGTGTGCAGGACAATAAAAACTTAAAGGAAGTTAATTTATATAATTTTCTTCATGTCGATATTCATCGCAAGCTCAACTAGAATTGTAGCATTAGGAAAATGATTAATTGCGTATGGAAAACATATTTTGGTTTGGAGAAAAACTATAAATAATTTGATTTCTAGTTCTACAAAAAAAGAAAGTTCCTCTTTGAGACAATGGTTTCTCCAGTTATTTTATATAGATGCAAATTTTGGGGTTGCCTCATCTCTAGAGAATTGTGGCAGAAAATCAAGTAGATCTAGAAACATTTTAAAATTGATCGTCTTAAAATGAAAAGAAATACACCCTATTCAATCCACCTCTTAGAAATTGATCTTCCACCCATTGAGAGTATTCTTATTATTAGGTACTTTATGTACAAGTACAATATAACTAACATGAAATACAAGAGGCTTCCTTACATTGCTTCAAATTTTAGTCAAGGTCAGTAAGACCTAAGAGAGGGTTGAATAAATATGTTAATTCTTGGTTAAACCATTGGAGAATATAAGAGGTCACTCCAAAATATATTCACACTATTAAAAATTCTACTACATCTAATCTCAAAGGGAATTTATAGTGCAATGAAGAAAAAATTAATAAAGAAAAAATTAATTTACTATAAAGATATTAATAACCTCAATATGCAAGGCCAAACATGTCTTTTTTCTAATATAGTTAGCTCAAAAAACAAAATCAACATTGTTAAAATAAGAATGAAATCTCATGAGTTTCATAATGAAACTCAACTCTAGATAAATCCTAAAACTCCATGGGATGAAAGAATTTGTCATATTTGTAATACTAAGATGGTGGAGGATGAAACACCTTTCTCTTAAATCCCCTGCATATGCCCACTTGGAATCTCAATTTCAAAATATTTGTAACATTACCAATATTGAAAAATTGTTAACTCATCGAAATCAAGGAGATTTATGACAACTCTTCTATGATCTTTTTTATCACTTCCATCATCATCATCCTAATGATAATGAAGTAGTTTGACTGATACTATGCCTTCTTATTGGCCCATGTCTTTCACCATTTTATCCTCTTGAATGTTATGGATAGTGCCCATTATTTCTCCTTTTTGACGACAGTCCCTATATAAGTGATTTCCCTCACATCCCCAACATTGAACATGATGCTTCCTTTTCCTTTTCCCAAATGAATCTGTAGTCTTGTGCTCATTTTTGGATAACTGACCATGCTGATTTTCTTGGGAGTTATTCTTGAAAAAAGGTGTCTTAAAACCCTTTTTCCTTTGATCATTTTCCCCTTTTACCTTGTCATTCAAATTTTTTTGGAAAACTAGCCTTCCTTTTCTTTGCTCATAAAGGTGCCTTGCTCTGCTTATGGTTTCCTCTAAGATCTTGGGGTTATCATATTGAGTATTGTCACTGTAGAAGGAGGTTATGTCACTTAGAAACCTTTGGATTTTGACCTTCTCATCCTTGATGAAGTCAACATACTTCAACAATTCAAATAACTGCTTCTCATATTCCTCCATTGTCATGGTTCCCAACTTGAGTTCAAATAACACTTTCATCTTTCTCTCATAGTAATTCTCACACAAATATTTATCTTAGAAGTATCTTTTGAAATTCCTCCATGAGATCATCTTCTCATCAAAGATGCTTGGCTTTCTTAAGTTGATCCCACCACATGGCTACCTTTCCTTGCAAGTGGTAGGTGGAAATTCTAGCTTCTACCTAGGATAGGTAATAATGCAACTTGAAATATTTATTCATTTCCAATACCCAGGTATCTTCCTCTTCTCCTTTCTTGTGTTCACCATTGAAAATAGGTGGATTTTTTTTCCTGAGTTCACCTGGAAAGATGTTTTCCTCGAACCTTATTCTTTTCCTCTGAGCATGAGACACACTTTACCTACTCCCTGGCACTGAACTTGCATGAGTTATTCTAGTGGATTTCCTTGGAGAATGACGATGCCTTCTCATTCTTCTTCGATTCCTATCATTTCCTTGATCATCCCTTTTGCTATGGGATCTATATGATGATACTTTTCTAGCACTAGTTGTTTGCATGGTGCCAGAGCCTTTGTTAACTTGCTTATGCAACATTTTTACACTATTAAGTATCTCTTCATGAGCCTTAATAATCCTTTCATTATCATCCTTGTATCTCTTAACTTCTCTATGCATGATTCTCATGTGACAGTCTCCTGCCTATCTCTTCTTTCATTTGACTCTATCTCAACAATCTCCATGTTGACATGCAAACCTCAGATATCTTCATCAGGACTATAAGATTCCTAGGAATATTCCATAACTCCAATCCTCATATAAGAACTAATTTCTACTTTCTGTACCTCTAGTTCTACAATAAATATTTAAACAAGATTTGTCCATGTAATAATTATTGTTAGAACATGTTTATTGTAAAACGTTTCATTAATTAGAATACATGTTATTTCTTCATAAATTTATGAAGGACATATTGCATCTAATCACACTATGATTCCCTATATACATTCCTCTCTGAAATAGATTTGTAATGGTTGTACTCATGCCCCAATCAAATCTCTGAGATGAAAGTTATGGCTTCTTGAAAAATCCATTTTCACCCCTTTTTGTGCATTTTCTATACTGGTGCAATTTTATTGAAATCCCAACTTTTTTCAACTACAAAATAAAATATGTCAGGAACTAGAGAATTTTTTTTATGAGACATAGATAATAATAACAACAGGGAATTCATAAAATATCTCATAATTTCAATTTGATGTTCCAGTGAAAAAATACAACAATCTGGAATATGCAATTTTGTCCTTTTTCACTCTTTCCTGACTCATAAGTTTTAGCAGAATTGGTTATCTCTGAGTCTATGCACTTATGGAAAATTTTCACTAAACCAAAGTTGTTTGTCTTGATGATCTAGGGTAAGTTTTCTTTCTCCGAAAATCTCAAAAATCCCCAAAAAGTGACCAAGAATAGTGGATTTTGGCCTATTTTAGTGTCCCCATTCCAATCCCCATAGGATTTAATTAGTTCCTTCATAGGTTATTTATGTGTCTACTTTTTGGACTCTCCCCAAGAGTTTCGGCTTAATCTGGAATTTTGTCAATGATCTCGACCCAAATCTTTAAAAAACATTATTTTTCAATTTATACCAAATCTAAGTAGAATTCGACAAGGGCCATCTCTGTTTCTTTTGTAGACCCCATCTCTACAGAAAAAAAAAACATAATTTTCATCGCAATCCATTGTAATTTTCTCTATTTATGGATAAAATAATAAAATCGAACAATTTTTCCTATGTGCAATTTGCGCCATCAATCTCAGGTAAGAAGAAATATGGACCATTGGTTTACTCTCTATCATCCATCGATGATTGAATTTATCCTTTCGTGAAAAAAATAATTCCCCAAACTGTCAACCCGACCATTGGCCATCAACCCATCTCCTCGAAGACTGACTTGCACACAACTCCAAACTGGCCGACCTAGTCATCGACCATCAGCTATCAACGATATTCGTTGAGAAATGGAACTCTCAACAACTTCGATCAATTCCCAACCATTGGTCGCTCAATGATAAATGATACCCGATGGTTTTCAAATACACTTTCCCAAATCAGTCATCCTGACCATCGACAATTGACCACTTACGTTGGCTAATGCGAAAACTACTAACGTGACATGACATGTGGATGATGATGTGGCATGACACTTCATATTTAGGTGTCAAATTGCATGATGTGGCATGACACATGGATGATGACATGGAATGACACATGGATGATGATGTCATCATATTCTTTCCCCCATTGGCCATCGACCGATTCTCTTGAATGACCAAACACTTTTCTGAATCGGTTGATGCCCAACCATCGACATGTCAGTCATTGACAACTTCTCTTTCCTGATCTGAAATACTTCTCTGAAATCAATCGGCCCCCGACCATCGTCCCATCGTCCAACAACGATGTTCATTGGCGATTGAAAATACTTCGTTGGATTTGACCATCCTCGACCATCGGCCATTAGTAGTTAGAGATTTCTTATGGCCAACCCAAACTCTTTGTCATTTCATCTAATCCATCCATCATCGATTTCTCTTGGTGAACTTTAACACTTAGAATGTTTTTTACTTTTCTCTGATTGATTTGGATCGTCAATCTAATACCTTTCACAACCCCCAATTAATCTGGGTTGTTGATCTTATCAAACTTTCAAATGGCCAAATCCTTTTGAATTTTTAAATTTATCATAGTGAATCTCAATCATCAATCAGGAGATCAAATAGGATCTTAGTCGTCGATTCTCCAAAATGCTTGGAACTCTACAAGCGACCATTACAACTCAAATTTTGACCATTCTAGGTCAAATTTTGATATGGAATTTCACTGCTCTAATCAATTAACCCTCCTGAACCATACAAAGTCATTAAAACTCAGATTTCACTCATGGAATTGGGGATTTCTCTATAAAATATCCATTTTTCCCAAACCCATAACAAAAAAAATCTTCAACGAGGAATTTCACGACTTTGTATCCATATTGGCCCATACAAACCTGATGTTTGAACCAGAGCTATAATACCATAATATAAAGTACCCTAGGAGAACCGAGGGACATTACGGTGCCAAATACTCATAATTTTTTTTTTTTCTAGCTAAATTAATTCATTTTATATTTAACTCATTTATGTATCTTTCTGGTACGAATTAAAATGGATTTATATATTTTCTATAACCATAAAATATATGCATAAAAAACATACCAAATTAACATCAATGTAGCTTAATCATTCACACAACAACATATAAATCATTCTTAAATACACAGATTCCATGCCAACAATGACACATGTAAACAACACAACAACAAGATAAAACACTTATGTTTAAACAAGAGTTGTGAAACCAACTTCTTGGTACAGACATTCCATGAATCCTTGGACTGACTATTCCAAATATCAACATCCAGTCACCCTCGAGTTGAGGCTAGTAGTCCACAAAAGAAGGTGGTCTTTCATAGTCCACTCACAACTCATAAAACTCACAACCCAACTGATATTATCCTAGAACTATCCTGATTTTCCACCAGCTCTCTTCCTCCTAGCCTA
>JASDQU010240933.1:118124-134574 GCA_032191745.1 Picea mariana
ATAATTATTTGATTATTATTATTTTGAAATGAGATGCAAAATGAAAAAAGAATTTAATTAATTAATATCACCAAATGATTTCATGAAAATGAGAAACCAACCAAGATATTATTTGATGAAGTATTGAACACATTATTCAAAATAGTCAAACTTGCTAATGAGCAAAGGAATGAAAAATTAACGTTTTTGTTTAAATTGAGATTTCTATGCTCGTTTCTAACTTTTGACATAGACTCTTGTAATGAATATATAATACTATAGTGAATTTCTTAAGTTTGTTTCAAAGCAAGCCAAGGTATGGAACTATTTGAAAAGGTTGATTCTGTAGCTCATTATAATTATCAAGATTCTAATGGGGACCCTTTAAATTTTGTAAATATATAGGGGGAGTTGTTGGGGCCCAACAATACCTTCACTAATTCAGGGAAGGAGGATCTAACGAGGTGCATGCAGATATGATGTCCTGTGCAGAGTTGGCTCTTTAGTTGGGTGTTTGTAAGGAGATTGAAAGAGACTAATAAAGAAGAGAAGAGTTTGTGGACGTAGCCCCACACTAGGGTTAACCATGTACATCCTATGTTATTGTGCTTTGTGATATGTGTTCATGATGGTTATGTTTATATTTTTTTAGTGCAATGTTCTGGATGTACAGTAGGTAGATCCATTGATTCTTAGTTCTTGATGTATGAATAAATGTTAGATCTACTCTGATGCTATGTGTTGAATGCTTAGATGTGTTTAATATTGATTACTACTGCGATGTGAATAAGAATCATAAATGAATGCATACTATTGGTTATGTGCTCTGTTGAAGTGTGTAATCACAGATCTGTGTCCAAGCTAGGTTGTAGACACTTGAGTCCTGCAACNTAACCCCCCCCCCCCCACCTCTACCTCAGGTGAGACTTCATATTATTTGCAGGTTTTTCCTAAAGGGCCAATAGTTAGGGTTTTTTTGGTGCATTGTTGAAGCGTTGAACCTTGGGTCTGCCCCTGTGCCAACAAATGGTTCTGTTGCTGGGACCTGAAACTATGATTGTTGGGAACTGAAGAAAATAAAAAGCTATGTGCATAGATATGTTTTTGTAGTACGCAGTATTCTACCTGACTTGTGAAGATCCATGATAAAAGAGAAGCCCGATATGAATAAAAGAGGTAAGATCTTAAAGCTTTGTGATCTGTTAAAGGTAAGATAAGTGTAAATTTTTGCTTCGAAAGTATGAATTTAGGTATGTTTGATAGATTTTGTCCTAGTATGAAAACTAGGGCACATCTAGAAGAAAGAAGATTTGATCTGAACAAATTTGATAGAGATAGTGAAAGATATGATATTATTATGCATAGAAAGGATTTTTGGACTAATAAGTGGATGCAGGACCCTAAAAAGAATTTTTGCAGATTACAGGTCCAACCCTGTGACTCTAGTGCGCAGTACAGGAAAGGTTGGGGATCGTTTAAGAGAAAGAGAGGATTGACATTGTGTTATAATTGCAGAAGATTGAGAGATATTGCTATGGTATGCCCTGGTATAGGTCCTATTTGTATTTGTTGTAAAACTGTTGATCATGAGGTTTTGGATTTCCCTAGAATAATTGCTAAAGTTGAAAAGATGAACTCGAGACAAGAAAACCATGAAGAAGGTCAAGAAACTAAGGAATGTTAGAGAATCAGAAAGAATCTAAGGCTATATTATTACAGATGAGAGAAACATTGAAGGATCATAGAGAGATCAATTTACCAGAGATCTTAAAAGAGAATAAGTGCATAGAAATAAGAATATGAGACTTCGACATAGACTGTGTATTAATGAGGAAACACAAGTGAATCTTATGCTAGAAAGTACTTGAGAAATTTTGGGAAAGCCAACTATGATTCCTTCATTGGGAAGGATATGATTGTTTAAAGGAAAGATGATAACCTTGTGTGGAAGAATTTCTCATGTACCTACGATAGCTAATGGAACATCGACTGAAGAAGAATTCGAAGTCATTAAGTTTGTGGAGAACAATGCCCCGTTTTCACTTTTGTTAGGAAAGAATTGGATTGAGAAATATCAAATATGGAGGAAAACAGAGGAATCAACTACAAAACAAGAAAAGAAAGACTTAAGGGACTTCATGGCTAGGAGAATAAAATGCTTAATAGAATAACAAGAGGACAAGTTGAAGCAACTGAGGGCCAGAGACTTAGCTGTCAAAATCTCAAGAACACGGGAAGGCTTGGAAACCCTATCCATGCAAGAGAAAATAGCACCTACCCTAGAAGTAGAAAGCGAAGAGGTATTACATTCGAACCCTTTGGAATACCCTCAACAATGCGAAGTTGCTATGCTAAGAGAAAATAAGAATGAGAATGGAAAAATGAACCCAAAGACTCATATCACAAGATAGAAGGCAAGAAAGATCAGTAAGAAGAAGGAAAAGTTAGAAAAACTTCAGGAAGTTCCAGAGAAGACTTCGCAAAAGGCATGCTTGTAGAAATTGAACCTCACCGAAATAGTAGAACAACGCAGACTGGAACTTCACCATGATGAAGCTATATGACCGTTGGAGGAATTCTGACCATTAGAATGACACTCCAGAACGGTTAGAAACACAATTATTGCTAGAAAATATTGCCATTGGATCGTTGAGACTACACCATAACAGGTGGATTGAGGTATTCCTGCTCATTGGAGGAAACCGTTACGATGATTGTCTATTTATTCTGTCGAATGCCACACCGTGACCAATTTTGAAAACTGAGATATTCGAGCCCACAAAGAATTGATCGCACACTGCGTTGTGCTATCTAGACCTCTCCATTTACTTGACCACATTGAGTATCTGTTCTCCTACCTGAGTTCTTTGACTACAAGTGTGCATGTCGGGCGACCTTAGTGCAGTCGAGAAGTCCGTAGAAGAGATATTGATCGACCTTATGGCTGATAAAGTTATGTCTGAAGGAGTAAAAGAATTGTCGACAACCGAATTGAAAGCATCCCCCTTGATTGGATGTCGATCTGTGCCATCCCCAACCATGACAGAGAAGAGAAGAAAGCACCACGATGATCTGGCTAAAAGAAATCAGATCCCATTGGTCTTGCCCGACTATATCTCACCCTTGGCTAGCGCGGTTAGTCATGATAGCGTCCATAGAGATTTCGATTACACACTCATCATTGTGTACCTCCCGAAGGGGATATGCACAGTAGGACCGCATCTGGGATTGATCCCATCCCTCAAGATAAATGATTTCAACCTAGGATATAGGTAGAATTATGTGATCCTCTCGCCACATCGGTACCTGACAAAGATGACTAAGAGGAAACCCAAGATAGTCCCCCAGTCGTGGATCAAGGAGATTGCAAGATCAACGATCTTGAACGTCATGAAGATCCCCCACTTCGACAGACATCAAGAGGCTAATGCGTGCGTTAAAATCCTCCTATCATGATACCATGGCAGGTATCTTTGGTTGGATAAGCGCATCACTATGGATCTGACATTGATCGACCTGATCACTAGATTAAGCATGCAAGGACCAAACCCTCACCAGTTCTACCCAGGAAAGACATCAGATCCCTCCTTGACGCAGTGAATAAAGGAAGCATATGACGATGTGGAGAAGGGGAAGCGAGGCTACAAGGTAGACTCCATCTAGGATGGTGAATTGTGCTTAGCTTGTCAGTTGATAGCGGGCAAGCTCGTCAGAAAGAACTGCCCTATGCAAGTAACAGGATCCGTAGTCAACCTTGCAGGGAAGTGCATCGAAGGGATGCAGATGAACTGGGTGAGCCACCTTGTCAATGAGTTGGAGAAGAACTATCGCGAAGCGTAGGACTAAGGTTATGAATTCCACATCATATGGTTATTGATTCTCATATCATTTGTCTCTTGGGATATGTCGGAGGGAGAGACATTCTCTGAAGTCAAGCCATCAGAACCACTAGCCACGAGGTTCACCACATTATGATATACAAGCAACATGGCGAAGCAATGGCAATCAAATGTGGTGTTCAACACTTATTAATTAAAACTCAAGAGTTCTATTGAATGATACCCCCAAATGACCCCGAACATATTGCATACCTATAGGTTTCTAGCGAAGTTCCACACAGACCGAAAGTTCATTTACATCATTGCGTAGAGGGCCGAAAGCAAAGAGGAGTTGCAGTCTTAATACAAATTGACTGATGAAGACATGGAGGAGATAACCAAGGAATGGTTGGTTGAATTCCTGGTCCCAATGGAAGATATAGATCTCTCCATCCCCAACATCATCGAAATCCCTTTAGTCACCCAAAATGAGTATGATGCACCAAGTAGCACAAAGAGAAAGAAGAAAAAGGAGGAAGAGCAGGACATAGACAGTGAGGAAAAGAATTGTGCATAAGTGGAAACTGCACCTGACTCACCTAGAGGAGGAGGAGGCGACGAAGTAAACCAAGAGAAGGAAGGGGAATAAGAAAAATAGGATAAGGGTGAAGTAAGACCACCAAAGGATCCTCTTATAGAGTCCGAGACATCTAAGAAAAGGAAGGGTTCTCCACAGAAACCCTCAACGTGGAAGAAGTCCCGAGCCAATAAGCCTCAGTCATAGAATGCTCTCACCACGGATGATGTTTATCTCATCATCGCAGATGTAGAATATGCTTCGGAGGACATATTGAAGTGACATAAATCTAAACAAGAAACAATGTATGCCAGGATTGAGAAAGAACTGAAAGACATCTAGCAAGCTATTCAGTTGAGCAGCGTAGTGTCCACTACGCTATCTTCAACAGAGAATGTAGAATTGGGGGATGAGCCCATGAAACTACGTAGATTAGCATATGCCACTGAGACTTGACTTTTTTGAGTCTAGGAGGAAAAGGATCAAGCCACAGAGGCCTTGAGGCAAGACATGGAGGAGGCATTATAGTAACTTCGAGATGCATAGCAAGAGACAGATGACCTTCGGGCGAAGTTTGAAGAAGAAAATAAGAAAATTTAGAAAGAGAACGACCAATTGCTTGCAGAGCAGACTGTGGTCATTGATGTAGGAGCATTGCAAGACAACAAGCCGACAAAGTAGAGGACATCTGGAAATGCACCAACGTGCATTTTGAAGATATTTTGAATTTGAAAGGATGAAGCATTAATGTAATATCTAGAAGGGATATGTTTGTATTTATGTTTTGGAGATTGTAATGTAGATCTTGAGCATAGCTCTCATCTGTCAGTTGGAGGAATTTATTGTAATAAATGTAACGTAGTTGTAGACTTTATTTCGATTTGATAGCTTAGAGTTGTAGGAGTAAATCTCTAGAAATCTCCCTCGCATGTATTGTATTGTGTCATTATTCTCATTATAAGAGTTGTAGAGCGAGAGAATAGGAGAGAAGAACATAGATTGGAGAATATTGTATAAGCAGATAACTAATGCTATAGAACCCATGTACAGATGCACATGGATTAATATCAGGAAGCTTTGATCCAAATTTCATGGTGTTTATGAATTCTGTTTACATATATTGAATGACATGTTTACATTTAATTCCAGTCTCTGTTATGCATTTGTTTCAATGTTTTGTGTATGCATGATTTCATCTGGAATGTATGAAGTCTGTTAGAGGAAGGATAGGAGTTTCAATTGTTTCTCGTCCTGAGAATTCCTGCAAGGAGTGTAGTGAAAGTATGCAAAGAGTGCGTTGACAATTTTTTGAGTTTTATATCAAAGAATCTCAGGAGAGATACCATTGTTCTCATATCAACATAAGTCATTATAGCATAGAGTCATGCAAGGAGTGCACAAGCTGCTTGAAGTCTTAGAATTTTCCAGCACAAGCGAGGGGTGGAAGGATTTATGTTACAAGGAGTGAACATAAGAGGAAGACATCAGATAATCAGTGATTATAGTGAAAGCCACAAAGAGTGCATGCAAGAATCCCTCGGAATGCTTGAGTTTGTATCCAAAACCAAGCTCAATAGGGATAGAGACCTTGAAGGATTCGAAGGAAAGGTGAGAGGTGAAGTCGACTCATAGAATCATGTTCAGGAGAAAGGACGCCAAGTTATTTGGCCAGGATTTATTAAGAAATTGAACGGATGATTGAAGTTTCTCGGAGGGGGAACTACCGAATTCCTGTGGACTGTTGGATCTCATAGATCATTGGAAGGGTTAAGGAGAGAGTCCTTAAGCATTCGGAAGCTCAGGAGGGAGAATATCCATCAGATCTAGATCAACAAGAGTTGTTGATCTTGTGATAGAATTTCGTCATTTCAGAATTCGGGGGCGTCGAGAAAGTTGTGACGAGGAGACAAGAATCATGAAATACCAATTCACGAAATCCCGATAGTATCTAGATCATAAGATCATGGAAGGATTTGGACTTTCGATCTACAACAAAGAATTCACAAGTTCAGGCTTCGAGGAAAAGGGGGAGCCCTATGTCGTGAACTCCTGAGTCATGAATTTTCGATGCACTCGAAGGTTGGGCCCCAAGTTGTGGTAGAGGTTCATATCATAAGGACTTAAGGGAGGAGATAGAAGTCCATTAGCACATTTTGGGATCTAAAGGAGTCAGGGAACTCAACAACAGGAATCACGAAGTTGCAAAAAATGATGTTCCCTTTTTGGGAAAAGGTTGTGGTCACATCGGTTGATCCCTTGGGGAAGAGTTCACGCCTAGTGATTGTTCACACAGGCATAACTCCTAAGAAGGACATGTGGTTACAAGTGTGAAGATTCCAGCTGGGAATCGAAGAGCCATTTTGGCTCAAGGGAGATTAAGAATGATCCTTAGACTGGGAGGTCAAGCAGAACTTGTTGAGTTAGGGGTGCTGCGTCAGGTGGTATCAAAGCACAGATTTTGAATTTCTATAGCAAAGAGCAGATTACAACAATGCCACCAAGAAGATGTCAGGAAAGACCAATTCCTAATCCTGCTGTGGAGAGCGAAAAGAGATAAATTTGTGCTCAATTATATGCTATGGAGACAACACATAAACAGACAGTAGATGTTGGAGATGTCAATGAATCTGAGAATGAGAATGAAGAAAGACCCGATGAAGAGGAAGTTGCAGTCAAAGATGCTGCAGAAGAACGTCTATTCAGATTTGTTGCAAGAATAGGGGCCAGAGAAAAAATGGACATCCCATTGTATGAAGGAAACTTAGACATTGAGGATCTACTAGATTGGTTTAGAGCTCTGGATAAATACTTTAACGACGAGGATATCGAAGAAGATAAGAAAATTAAACATGTTGTCACTAGACTGAAAGGGCATGCAACACTGTGGTGGGATGAACTACCGGATGATAGACATTTCAAAGGAAAACAATGAATCAAAAGATGGGATAGGATGGTTGTAAAGATGAAAGCCACTTTTATACCCATAGATTAGCAAATTAATCTATTTCGAAGAATGCAGAATTTGAGACAGAAGGGGATGCCAGTGAAGGAATACACTGAGGAGTTTTACAAACTCAACATCAGAGAAAGTCGTCATGAGAGTGATGATGAAAAATTTGCTAGATACATGAATGGATTGAGATATGAAATTCAAGATGAGATGAGCATGGTGACAATCATAAATGTGGAAGAAGATTATCAGATTTCTCTGAAGACAGAAGAAAAATTGTCCTGAAAGCAAGGTCAAAGGGGCAGAGGTAGAAGTCAGAGCAGAAGAAAATAAATTGCCTAGGACAGAGTACAGAGGAGAAAGGATGAAGAAAAGTAGCCTCATAATCACCCAGAAAGAGGAGGAAGTTCACAGGGAAGAAAATATGCCGATAAGAACACTTTTCCGTGAGCAAGAGGAAGAGGCAGAGGCAGAGGAGGCGAAATAAAGTGTTTTGTCTGTGGAAAAATCCGACACAAATATTTTGAATGTCCTGATACAAAAATATATGGAGGAGGTGAAGCTCACATTTCAAAAGAACAAAGGCAAAATGTTAAGGCAGAAGATGCAGAAGATGGAAGATATTTAATGATGAGGAAAATTCCCTTGAAACGAGAGAAGGAGGCGGAGAATCCAGTCCAGAGGAACAGTTTGTTCAAAACTTCTTGCAAGACCAAGGATAGGGTATGCAAGGTGATAGTGGATAGTGGAAGAATAGATAATCTAGTATCCACAGAAATGGTGGAGAAGCTGGAATTGGAGATAGTTGCACATCCAAGCCCATATAAAGTCTCGTGGTTGCAAAAGGGACATCAAGTAACAATCACTAAACAATTTTTAGTTGAATTTAAGATAAGGGGTTACATAGATGATATTTTATGTGATGTTATTCCCATGGATGTTTGTCATCTTTTGTTGGGGAGACCATGGCAATATGACATAAATGTTTTTCATGACAGAAAAAAGAATACCTATACCTTGGAAAAAAATGGTAGGACACACATGTTGCTGCCAATTGAAGAAAAGAAGGTGAAAGCGGAAGCAAGCAACACTATACTTCTCATGAGTGGGAAGGAAATTATGGAGGAATTCAAGAAAGAGAAATACATGCAGTTTGTTGTGGCGAGGAAACTTAGAGTCAATTTGACAAGTACTTCGATAAATGATCTACTGGAGGAAATTCATAAAATGTTGGAGGAATTTATTGATATAGTGGTGGACGATTTACCTTGTTCGTTGTCACCCATTAGGAGTATAAGCCATCACATTGATATTATGCCAGGAGAGAGTTTTCCAAACAAAGCAACGTATAGACTAACACCACAGGAGAATGAAGAAGTCAAGAAGCAAGTGCAATATTTGATGGACACGGGGTTAATTAGAAAAATATTGAGTTCATGCGCTGTGCCTACAGGGTTAAGTCCAAAGAAGGATGGTAGATGGAGAATGTGTAGAGACTCGAGGGATATAAACAAAATCGCCATCAGGTATAGATTTCCTTTACCGAGGATGGATGACTTGATGAATTGCTTGAGTGGAGAATTTTTTTTTTCAAAGATTGATTTGAAAAGTGGATATCATCATATTCGAATGAGGGAAGTTGATGAATGGAAGACAACATTCAAGACAAATGAATGGCTATATGAATGGCTTGTCATGTCATTTGGTTTGACGAATGCGCCAAGTACTTTTATGAGATTAATGAATGAAGTCTTGAAGGATTTGATTGGAAAGTTTGTAATTGTGTATATTGATGATATACTGATCTTCAGTAAGATTGAGGAGGAACAATTGAGACATTTAACTCTAGTAATGAGGATGTTGCAGCAAGAGAAGTTGTTGATAAATCTGAAGAAGTCGTCTTTAATGAAGAAAGAACTAATTTATTTTGGTTTTGTGATCTCTTTGAATGAGTTGAAGATGGATATTGAGAAGGTAAAAGAGATCAAAGAGTGGTCGTCACCAAGGAACATATTTGAAGTTAGAATCTTCCACGGACTAGCCAGTTTTTACAGAAAGTTCATCATAAATTTTAGTGGGATTAGTGCACCAATGATGGACACAATCAAGAAAAGACATAAATCTTTTCATTGGAAAGAGGAAGAAAAAAAAAAATTAAGTTGTTGAAGGAGAAGATAACTAAACTACCAATTCTGGTTTTTCCAGATTTTAGTAAGACATGTCAAGTAATATGTGATGCAAGTGGATTCATAGTTGGAGTAGTCTTAAGTAAAGAAAATAGACCACTTTCGTACTTTAGTGAGAAGATGAATGAGAAAAAGATGAAATATTCCATGTATGATAAAGAGTTTTATGCAGTCATACAAGCGCTGAAGAAATGGAGGCACTACTTGGTTCCGAAAGAGTTTGTTTTGTATAAAGACAACCATGATTTACAATTTGTAACCAAACAGGAAAAATTGAACCAGAAACATGTGTATTGGGTTGAATTTATGAAAAAAATTACTTTTGTTATAAAGCACATTTCTGGAATTGCTAACAAGGTTGTTGATGCATTGAGCAGGAAATGTTTGATTCTGCAGGAGTTTCGTGTGAAGACCTTAGGTTTTGATAACCTTAAGGACATGTACAAGGATGATTCAGATTTTAAGGATGCTTATGAAGCATGTGAATATCTTGTTCCGAGAGACAGAGGCCAATGGATTGAATACTTAATCCAGGATGGATTATTATTCAAAGGAAATCAATTGTGTATCTTGAAGAGTTCTATGAGGGAGAATCTCTGAAAGAAAAAAATATTTGGGGATTGGTTGGACATTTCGACCATGATAAGACATTTGTGAAACTAAACAGTTTATATTATCGGCCAGGGATGAGGACGAATTTCAAGAAATTTGTCAACAGATGTAGAATTTGCCAGCATGCAAAGGAAAAAAGACAAAATACAGGATTATATCAACCATTTCTAGTACCAGAGAGGTCGTGGGATGCGATAAGCATGGATTTTGTGTTAGGATTTCCAAGGACATAGAGGGGTTGTGACTCCATATTTGTGGTAGTTGACAGATTTTAAAAAATAGAACATTTCATTCCATGTCATAAAACCACTGATGCAACACACGTTGTAAATCTGTTTTTCAAAGAAGTTGTTCAACTTTATGGTTTACCCAAGAGCATTATTTTAGATCAAGATACCAATTTGTTGGTCATTTCTGGAGGACACTATGGAAGAAGATGGGAACCGATTTATCTTTTAGCTCATCATATCACCCTCAGACGGATGGACAGATTGAGTTAGTAAATCAAAGTTTAGGGGATTTTTTGAGGAGTTTAGTAGCTGAACATCATAGTCAGTGGGATCAGATTCTTCCACAAGCAGAATTTGCATATAACGACTCACCTAACAAAATCACAGGATAGAGCCCATTCCAGATAATGTATGGAATGTAGCCAAGAGGATTATCTGAGTTGAGGGACTTAGAGAATATTGAATTCAGAAGTGCTAGAGAAGAAGATTTTGCAGCAGATATGCAAGAGCTCCACAGTAAGATTAAAGAGTGGTTGCAATATTCTAACCAGGAGTATAAGCATAGAGGATATCAGCACAAAAGAGAGCTTTAGTTAGAAGTGGAAGAATTATTCTTAGATAACCTAAGAAGAGAAAGATTGCTAAGGGGAATGTATAATAAGATAAATATGAAGAAGATAGGGCCATGTAAAATCATAAGAAAATTTGAGGCAAATGATTATGAAATAGAATTTCCAGATGTTGTGTGCATTTCAACCATATTCAAGGTAGAAGATATGTATCCTTATAGAACAAATGAAGAAGATGGGTATGAGATTCAACAAGAAGTTAAGTGGATTAAATAGATGCCTATAGATAAAAATCCGTAGATGGAAAAGGTCATTGATCAGAGAGTTAGCAAAAAGACCCGGAGAAAGGCGTATTTTGAATATTTGATAAAGTGGAAAGGACACTCGATTGAATATTCCAGTTGGGAAAGTGAAGAGGAGATCCAGAAACATAGACAGACAGTGCAGGAGCTCATGAACAAGATTCCATGAATTTTTCATCTAGAGGAGTATGATGTAGGAGCATCGCAAGACAACAAGCTGACAAAGCGGAGGACACCTGGAAATGCACCAGTGCGCATTTTGAAGATATTTTGAATTTGAAAGGATGAAGCATTAATGTAATACCTAGAAGGGATATGTTTGTATTTATGTTTTGGAGATTGTAACACAGATATTGAGCGTAGCTCTCATCTGTTGGTTGGAGGAATTTATTGAAATAAATGTAAAGTAGTTGTAGACTTTATTTCAATTTGATAGCTTAGAGTTGTAGGAGGGAAAACTCTAGAAAAATTCCTCGCATGTATTGTATTGTGTCATTATTCTCATTGTAAGAGCTGTAGAGTGAGAGAATAGGAGAAAAGAACATATATTGTATAAGATTGTGTAAGCAGATAGATGATGCTATAGAACCCATGTACAGATGTAGTTGGATTAATATAAGGAATAGTTGATCCAAATTTCATTGTGTTTATAAATTTTGTTAACATCTATTGAATGGTATGTTTACAGTTAATTCCAGTCTTTGTTATGCATTTGTTTCAATGTTTGTGTGTATGCATGATTTCATGTTGAATGTATGAAGTTTGTGAGAGGAACGATATAAGTTTCAACTATTTCTCGTCCTGAGAATTCTTGCAAGGAGTGCAGTGAAAGTCCGCAAAGAGTGCTTTGACAAGTTTCTGAGTTTTATGTCGAAGAAGCTTTGGAGAGATACCATTGTTCTCATATCAACATAAGGCATTATAACACATATCCATGCAAGGAGTGCCTAGGTTGGTTGAATTCTTTGACTTTTCCAACCCAAGCAAGTGGTGGAAGGATTTCTATTGCAAGGAGTGCAAAAAAGAGAAAGACATCAGATAATCAGTGATTATCGTGAAAGCCAAAAAGAGTGAGTGAAAGAATCCCTTGGAATCCTTGAATTTGTAGCAAGAACCAAGCTCAAGAGGGATAGAGAACTTGAAGGATTTGAAGGAAAGGTGAGAGGAAAATTCAACTCGTAGAATTAGGTTCAGGAGAAAGGACATAAAGTTATTTGGCTAGGAGTTATTAAGAAATTGAATGCATGGTTGAAGTTTCTCTGAGGGAGAACTACCGATTTCCCATGGACCATTTGATCTCGCAGATCAGTGGAAGGGTAAAGGAGAGATTCCTTAACTGTTCAGAAGCACAAGAGGGAGAATAACTATCATATTCTGATCAACAAGAGTTGTTGATATCGTGATTGATTTTCGTCATTTTAGAATTTGGGGGTGTGGAGAAAGTTGGGACGAGTAGGAAAGAATCTATAAATCCTAATATGCGAATTCCTGACAGGATATGGACCATTAGATCATGGAAGGATTTGGATTTTCAATTTGCAGTAAAGAATTCGTGAGTCCAGACTTCGAGGAAAAGGAGGGGCCCTGTGTCGTGAACTCCCGAGTCGCAAATTTTTGACGCACTTGAAGGTTGGGCCCCAGGTTGTAGTAGAGGGTCATATCATAAGGACATAAGGGTGGATCTAGAAGTCTGCTATCCCATTTTAGGGTTTTAGGATTTGAAGGAGTCGGGGAAATCAACAACAGGAATCACGAAGTCATGAAACCTGACGTGCCCTTTTTCGGGAAAAGGTTGTGGTGACATCGGTTGATCACTTGGGTAAGAGTTTGCGCCCAGTGCTTGTTCACATAGGGGTAACTCCTAAGAAGGACTTGTGGTTAAAAGTGTGAAGATTCCAGCTGGGAACGATCCTTATTCCATAAGGTCAAGAAAAACCTGCTGAGGTAGGGGTATTGCGTAAGTCAGAGAGGCAGTAACTAGAGAACTTCGCTCTATGCCAGTATTGGCACAGATGGAATAAGAGAAAATCGAGAGCTAAGTGGGGAAGCTTCCTGAGTCTATTAAATAGCTCTAGGAAAGAGTAGAAGAGCTAGAAGTTCAAGCAGTGCTGAGCACTCTGCAAGAAGTACAAGATCAAAGGGAAGAAACTACCAGGAGTGTAGTCGAAAGAATCATGGCATTGACCTCAGAATGAAAGAAACTCAATGAACAAAGTATGCAGACCTATGAGAGACTTGCAGAAGACCTAGAGGTGAGGATATTAGAGGCACATCTCAAGGAGGTGAAGAAACATGCATTGACCGTGCAAGTGCAGTTGAATTTTCTTACAGCAGTGGAGAATATGAAGAGGTCGCAGGAGGAACGCACAGTTCAACAACAAGTCACTGCCATCTAGAGAAGAATGATGGAGGTGACATAGCGAATCTAGCCAATGCCAAATGAAGCCTGCACACTTTTTGAAGACATCAAGGGACAAGGCTCATAGCTAGAATAGGTGGTCACAACATTAGCACAATGCGTATCACTGAGCAAGTACTTGAGGAGTTAGTCGAGCAGGAGGCTCTTCCAGATAATGTATGGAATGTATCCAAGAGGATTATCTGAGTTGAGGGACTTAGAGCAGACTGAATTTAGAAGTGATAGACAAGAAGATTTTGCAGCAGAGATGCAAGAGCTCCACAGTAAGATTAAAGAGTGGTTGCAGTATTCTAACCAGGAGTATAAGCATAGAGGATATCAACACAAAAGAGAGATTCAGTTCGAAGTGGGAGAATTATTCTTAGAGAACCTGAGAAGAGAAAGATTTCCAAGGGGAATGTATAATAAGCTAAATATGAAGAAGATAGGGCCATGTAAAATCATAAGAAAATTTGAGGCAAATGTTTATGAAATAGAATTTCCAGATGGTGTGTGCATTTCAACCATATTCAACGTAGAAGATCTGTATCCTTATAGAACAAATGAAGAAGATGGGGATGAGATTCAACAAGAAGTTCAGTGGATTAAATAGATTCCTATAGATAAGAAGCCGCAGATGGAAAAGGTCATTGATCAGAGAGTTAGCAAAAAGACC
This sequence comes from Picea mariana, assembly GCA_032191745.1. NCBI lineage: Eukaryota > Viridiplantae > Streptophyta > Pinopsida > Pinales > Pinaceae > Picea > Picea mariana. Next base: position 132,422 of record JASDQU010240933.1, read on the forward strand.
CGGAGAAAGACGTATTTTCAATATTTGATAAAGTGGAAAGGACACCCGATTGAAGATGCCAGTTGGGAAAGTGAAGAGGAGATCCAAAAAACATGGATAGATAGTGCAGGAGCTCATGAACAAGAGTCCATGAATTTTTCATCCAGAGGAGTATGATGCAGGAGCATCGCAAGACAACAAGCCGACAAAGTGGAGGACACTTGGAAATGCACCAATGCGCATTTTGAAGATATTTTGAATTTGAAAGCATGAAGCATTAATGTAATACCTAGAAAGGATATGTTTGTATTTATGTTTTGGAGATTGTAACACAGATATTGAGCGTAGATCTCATCTGTTGGTTGGAGGAATTTATTGAAATAAATGTAAATTAGTTGTAGACTTTATTTCAATTTGATAGGTTAGAGTTGTAGGAGGGAAAACTCTAGAAATATGCCTTCCATGTATTGTATTGTGTCATTATTATCATTGTAAGAGATGTAGAGCGAGAGCATAGGAGAGAAGAACATATATTGTAGAAGATTGTGTAAGCACATAGATGATGCTATAGAACCCATGTACAGATGCACTTGGATTAATATAAGGAATATTTGATCCAAATTTCATTGCGTTTATAAATTTTGTTAACATCTATTGAATGGTTTGTTTATAGTTAATTCCAGTCTTTGTTACGCATTTGTTTCAATGTTGTGTGTATGCATGATTTCATGTTCAATGTATGAAGTCTGTGAGAGGAAGGATATGAGTTTCAACTGTTTCTCGTCCTGAGATATCCCGCAAGGAGTGCAGTGAAAGTCCGCAAAGAGTGCTTTGACAAGTTTCTGAGTTTTATATCGAAGAAGCTTTGGAGAGATACCATTATTCTCATATCAACATAAGGAATTATAACACATATCCATGCAAGGAGTGCAAAGGTCAGTTGAATTCTTCGACTTTTCCAACCCAAGCAAGTGGTGGAAGGATTTCTATTGCAAGGAGTGCACAGAAGAGGAAGACATCAGATAATCAGTGATTATCGTGAATGCCACAAAGAGTGAGTGCAAGAATCCCTTGGAATCCTTGAATTTGTAGTAATAACCAAGCTCGAGAGGGATAGAGACCTTGAAGGATTCGAAGGAAAGGTGAGAGGCAAATTCAACTCGTAGAATCAAGTTCAGGAGAAAGGACGTAAAGTTATTTGGCTAGGAGTTATTAAGAAATTGAATGGATGGTTGAAGTTTCTCGGAGGGAGAACTACCGATTTCCCATGGACCATTCGATCTTGCAGATCAGCGGAAGGGTTAAGGAGAGAGTCCTTAAGTGTTCAAAAGCTCAAGAGGGAGAATAACCATCAGATTCTGATCAACAAGAGTTGTTGATATCGTGATTGAATTTCATCTTTTTAGAATTTGGGGGTGTGGAGAAAGTTGGGAGGAGGAGGAAAGAATTGATAAATCCTGATATGTGAATTCCTGGAAGGATTTGGACCATTAGATCGTGGAAGTATCTGGAGTGTCGATCTACAGTAATGAATTCGTGAGTCCAGACTTCGGGGAAAAGGAGGAGCCCCATGTCGTGTACTCCTGAGTCGCGAATTTTTGACGCACTCGAAGGTTGGGCCCCAGGTTGTGGCAGAGGGTCATATCATAAGGACTTAATGGAGGAGCTAGAAATCTGTTATCCCATTTCATGGTTTTGGGATCTGAAGGAGTCGAGGAAATCAACAACAGGAATCGCGAAGTTGTGAAACATGACATGTCCTTTTCGGGAAAAGGATGTGGTGACATCGGTTGATCACTTGGGTAAGAGCTTGCGCCTAGTGGTTGTTCACACAGGGGTAACTCCTAAGAAGGACCCGTGGTTAAAAGTGTGAAGATTCCAGCTGGGAATCAAAGATCCATTTCATCTCAAGGGAGATTAAGAATGATCCTTATTCTGGAAGGTCAAGCAAAACCTACTGAGGTAGGGGTGTTGCGTAAGTTAGAGAGGCAGTAACTAGAGAACTTTGCTCTGTGCCAGTATTGGCACAGATGGAATAAGAGACAACTGAGAGATAATTGGGGAAGCTCCCTGAGGCTATTCAATAGCTCCAGGAAAGATTAGAAGAGCTAGAAGTTCAAGAAGTGTCGAGCACTCCACAAGAAGTACAAGATCAAAGGGAAGAAACTACGAGG
>JASDQU010240933.1:149129-159900 GCA_032191745.1 Picea mariana
CAATGCTTGGACTTGATGGAATTTTACTTGTAAGGTTGCAGTCGAAGAAACACCTAATCCCCTTCTGCAAATTGACATTCAGAGTGACCTTGATATACTTGTTTCTTCATGCAATTTTGTTCCATGACCAAATTCTCTTTGAGGGTACGAAGAATATCCTCTCAAACTGTAAGCGTTTGGTCAACCGCCTGGACCTTTGAGACAACAGGTAAATATGAGAGAACTGAAGGTGGATTTTGTCCATATACTGCTTCGAAATGAGTCATGCATGTAGTTGTATGGTATGAAGTGTTGTACCGCCATTCAACTAGGGGTAACCATTGAGCCCACTCATTTTTCTTTTCCGAGGAAAAACACCTCAAATATGTTTCCAAACACTTGTTGAAAACTTCTGTTTGACCATCAGTCGGAGGATAATAAGCTATGTTGAGATGCAATTGGGTGCCTTGTATATTGAACAATTCTTGCCAAAAATTGCTGGTGAAAGTTGGGTTGCGATAAGAAACAACAGAATGCGGCATGCCATGAAGCTTGAGAACCTGATCCATGAAAAGTTGAGCCATCGTGGATGTTGTAAATGGGTGTTGAAGAGCACAGAAATGATCATACTTGGAAAGGCGATCAACAACTACCATGATGTCTGATTTATTTCCTGATTTGGGTAAGCTTGTAATAAAATCCATAGAGATATCCCTCCAAATAGTAGGTGGAATCAGAAGCGGTTGTAGTGTGCTTGTAGATTTGACTGTTTATCCCTTGTTGCGTTGACAAACATCACATTCAACAACAAAATTCGGAATTTATTTTTTCATGCCATCCCAGAAAAAAAAGCGTTTGACCCTGTCATAGGTTTTTGTAAACCTGGAGTGCCCAGCTGTGGTTGTAGCATGAAGCTCAAAAGGTATTGTGGATTTAATTTTTGATTGTTTACTTAAATACAAATGGCCTTTGTATCTAAGCTCATCATGGAGCCAAGAGTACCCTGGGGAAGTTGGAGCATTGGACTACAATTGTTGGATCAACTGTGAACTTTTGGGATCTTGTAGCCATTCCTAGAAAATGGCTTGGAGCCAAACTGGTACAATGAAGGAAAGAGAAAAAAGGGATCCTTCATCTTCATATTTTTGGGAAAGTGCATCAACAACCACATTTTCTTTTCCTTTATTGTAAATGATCTCATAATCATATCCAAATATCTTGGTCACCCACTTTTGTTGCTCCGGGGAGGAAATGCGTTGTTCCATAAAATACTTGAGGCTTTGATGGTATTTCTTAATTTGGAAGCATTTCTCCAATAGATAAGGGTGTGACAGATCAACGACATGCAGAATAAACAACATTTCCTTTTCATGGATTGATTTGCCTAGATTTATTTCAGACAGTTGCTTGCTGGTAAAGGCCAAAAGCTGACCCTCTTGCATAAGGATAGCACCAATTCCTTTCCCCGAAGCATCACATTCCAAGACAAAGGTCTTTGTGAAATCAGGAAGGGCTAGGACTGTAGTGGTGCACATGGCCATCTTCAAGGTTTGGAAATCTTGAGCAGCTTCCAGATTCCAAGTGAAAGAGTTTTTTTTTAGGGGTACAGTGAGAGATGCTGCAATCTTTCCATAATTATTAACAAATTTGCGATAATAACCCGTTAAGCCCAAAAATCCATGCAAACTTTTGAGAGTCTTTGGGTGAGGCCAGTCTTGCATAGCTTCAATCTTTTTAGGATCCACCTTGACATTGTCCTTGCCAACCACATGACCCAAGTACCCGGCTTCTGAGGTGCCAAAAGAACATTTAGACTATTTCAGGAAAAGTTGGTGCTGAGAGAGTAGATGGAGAACTTGATCCACATGGGCAAGATGGTTTGTCCAGGTTTTTCTATAGATGAGGATATCATCAAAGAAAACTAAGAAAAAATGATAGATAAAAGGATGAAAGACATGATTCATGAGGCTTTGGAAGGTGGAGGGGGCATTACACAAGCCAAAGGGCATGACCAAAAACTCATAGTGGCCCTCATGAGTTCTAAAGGAAGTCTTGGGAATGTCTGCCTCTTTCATACGTATCTGGTGGTAGCTAGAACGGAGATCAAGTTTATTAAAGAACTGGGCACCACTCAATTCATCCAATGACAGGAATGGGAAATTTGTCTTTAATAGTAAGTTTGTTGAGGGCACGGAAGTCAAGACACATTCTCCAAGAACCTTCTTTCTTCAGGACCATGATCACAGGAGAATAATAGGGGCTCGTAATAGGGTGGATAATGCCTATGTTAAGAAGTTCCTCGACCATTTTTTTAATTTCATTTTTTTGGGAAAAGGGGTGATGATATGGATGGATATTGGGAGGAAGGCTTCCTTGTACAAGGGAAATGGGATGACCATGAACACCACGAGAAGGAGGGAGTCCCTAGGGGGTGGAAAATACCACTTAATGTTTATAAAGGATGGATTGGAGGTCTTAAGGCACCGAGGGTGTCTATGTTTCTTATATGGCATGGAGTTGGGAAATAACACAAAAATGACCTTTTTTGAGCATATTTTCCATGCAATAGGAACTAATGATCTCAGGTGAACCAACAGTGATGCCTTGGAGCTTATATTGTTGGCCCTCCTGGTCGAATTGCATGGTTAATTCCTTAAAATCCATGAGAATGGGACCCAAAGTCCTTAGCTAGTCTGCACCCAACACAATGTCACAACCTCCCATGTCGATAGAAAACATATGGGATTTGAGGTGGTAGTCACCAATTTGGAGAAAAAAAATTTCACAATGCCCTCCACATTTCTTGGAGCCACCATTGGCAATCATGATTTGGAAATTACTAATGGCATGGATGTAGCAATGAATTTCTTGGGCAATGCGGTGATGAATAAAATTATGGGTGCTTCCACTATCAACCAAAATGATGACCTTCCTATGCTTGATGTAACCGATTAGCTTGAGGGTTTGGGGAGTAGAGAAGCCAGTGAGATCATTGAGGGAAATGACCAGTTCTACTTCGGGAGGGTCTAAGGGAGGGTTTGTGTCAGTGGTTTCAGGTGACTCAGACACAAGGGGAGTTTCAACATCCTCTTCAGAAATATCCTCCGAGATGGCCATAAATTTGAGTTGGTGTTCAACCATTTCAGTCCTGGTCAATTTTTGGATCTTTAGTGGAGCGAAGGGACTAGTGGGATTTAGGGGTTTAGTGTGAGGGATAAAGGAGGGTTTCCGGTTTTGAGAAGATACAACTTGTTGTGCTTATTTATCTCTTTTATTAGCCTCCACCCAACTTTGAGGCCGATCCATGAGGACATGGGCCCAAATCTCATCCATCAGGCCACAGATAAAAAATTCTCGGAAAAAGGCATCAGACATGCCCTCTGTTCGAAAATCGAGGCACTCAAAAGAAGCTATAAAGTCTTCCACTGTTCCTGATTGTTTCAACTTTGTCAAATGGCCCAAATGGTTGGTGTTAGTGTCAAAGCGTTCATAAATCTCTGCCACAAATTGTCTCCAAGCAATATACCCTTGACAGGATTTTTTTCTCCATTTCCACCATTCCCAACGTTCTTGATCTAGATGGAGAACACCATATCGGAGTTTGGCCAAGTCATCTATAATGTTGTATAAAGAGAAATAATGTTCCCTTTGGGTTACCCAACCAGTGGGATCCGAGACATCAAATTTGGTCACATCCACCTATGGAAGGCGTAGGTCACGTTGAAATTGATGGTGCTGAAAGTTAGAGGAATGTTTAGCTTTAGTATCTGAAGGTGGGTCAGATAAAGGGTTATCTGTAGGGATATGCATTTTGGTGCAGAGCATCGAAATGATAGATTCAATCTGGGTAGTCAGGTCTTGTTTGATTTCCTCCATTGAGGACTGCATGGTTGTATTGATGGTGACAACATTGGCACTGAGTTGTTTTAGTTCTTGTTGGGTCTCGGTGAAATTAGATTGCAAGGTATTGAAGCGAGCTTCCAGGTCTTGGCTATGGGTATGGGCAATGATGATGAGGGAACTGAAATGGGATGGGTGGGGTCAAAAATTTTGCTGAAAATGACATGTATTAATGTGATAAGGGAGAAAATATAAATCCAATGGAATAGGTCTCAAATAATGGTTCAAAAAAGTTCCATACTTTTTTTTTTTTTTTACACCTGTGGAGTTATACTTTGGTTTGAAGAATACTGTAGTGATGAAATGCCCAAATGCTTAACCGGGAAGAAAGTTGTAGTGATTTTGCAACTCAAACACAATTGTGCGGCAATAGATCTTGTGTTATTTAATTTGTTTATGTTTATGTCCCAAAGGGTTAGCTATTCAAGGGTTCTACAGACAAGGGTTTTCCCCGTGCTATAGCTCTCTGATATACATGTGGGGTCCAACAGTAGTACTCGGCCCAATATCTCAGTTCACTAACTAAGGAGGATAGACTGTACCCTTAGCCGTAATACCCGACTACCTAGGTACTAGAGAGTATCTTCCCGAGTGTTGTTCTTGGTGGCACTTTAGTAGTCATCCGACTGATCAGTTTATATAAAGAGGGCTTCAGGTAATCTAGGACGATCCATACACATGTGTTGTCTAATGCACTACCACTCGAAGGGGTACTAATAGGGGTTACAAAGGTGGCCAACAGATGTGTGCTTAAGTACCACTTGTATTTCCTCCGTGTATGAATCCCTAAATTGTGGGTTTAGGCACTTAACAACATATCTCTGTGGCTTAAAGATGTTGGAATACGTCTCTACCCTGAAAAAAACTTAGCCCACAATTTCTGCCAAGTTTTATGATACCACTTGTAATATACCAGATATAAAAAGTATGCAGAATAGAACTAAAATGCTAGAAATGGCAGAATGACAACAATATAGCCAGAACAATCACCACAATAACACTAAAATGATATATGAATAACAACATAAATAGCACTTTGATTTTGAGAGAAATGTTCACAGGCCTCTTCGAGGGGGCAACCTCCAGTCGAGCAGAGCTCTATTACAATAATATTCAAGCTAGGGTTCTCATACCCTCGACTCCTATTTATACCGTCCACTCCTATTTATACTAAATATGTCTATCAAAAGAAGCATCTAGAGGAAGATCCTTCTGTTAGCAACATTTCTTGTATAGGGGTATTCTCCTCTCTGATTTTAGGCCTCTGGTGTAAACGCATAGAAGTGGGGTTTGAAAGCCGGTCATATGTGTTTTATTCAAGGACCAAAACCATAAGCTCCGAGCAAAGCTCACAGAAGAAGTCCATTTCGGTCTTAAAATCAAGTGAGCGAGCAGTTTGATTTCAACGACAAGGATCAATTGACAATGCAGATCGATGATCATTAGGTTTTCGGGGCTGTCAAGTTGCCAGGGATTTAGCATGAAGGGTAGCGCCCATAGTTTAGGGCAATTCTGGGTCATCCGATCCAATTTGGATAGGTGGTGGCCAGTCAGCGTATCGGGGATCAGTGCTTCAGGAGACAAGGAGCCTCCCATTCTTTGCCGCTGAAATCACCGATTGGTGAAACGCCGAAAGAACCTTTGGAGCCTAGCCCACGGTCTTAGCACCAGGTCACGTCAAGTGAGCCTGTGGATGAAGTGGGCCCCCTTTTAAAATAGCGGATGCTACCTCAGCCATTTATCTTAAGGACACGCAGCGCACATCCGTGCCATGTCGGCATTCAGGAATTCGAGGAGTAAGCGCTCCTCTTCATTTCACCTCTTGAAACCTCGAATCCCGAAGTGCTGAAAGCACTCGGAATCAGGCCCTTGGTTTTGGCGCCTGGTCACAAGGAGCAGGCCTGGACGATGGGCACTAGCATTTATCGTTCTGTACAAAAGGGAAGCCAAAAGCGCCAAATTGAGTTTCAGAGGGGGGGGCACTGTGTTCTCCAGATGCTGATTTGACATGATCTAAATCCCGGTACTTGCTAGGTATGAATGAAGAAGAGAGAGGGTGGTTGAAACCTCGCTTCACTCATTAATTGAAAAGTATGGATGTTCTGGATAAAAGTCTACCCGAGAAGGTCCTCTGTACTGGTTCTATTCATGGAAGCGACGCTGAGTCCTCGACTCGCCAAGGAGGTCTGCACATGCTAACTCGGCTCTTAATGGCTCAGCTACTTCCCTTGCAGGAGCCTTGCGCAGTTAAGGTGGCGTCTGACAAAGAATAGCCGTCTGAATTTGGCCGAGGGGACACCAAGTCCTGGGTGCACGATCGGCTAGAGTCTACATGTGCAGACTGTCAGAAGACATGCAGATGCATTTTTTTTAATGCAATGTCTTGTTTTTGCTGTTGTGGTTGTTTTTGAGTATATGTAGGTGTTTTCGCCATTTTTGTAAGCATCGATGGTTGAGCAAGGCTCCCGAGGGTAAACTTTAATGAAGCATTGTTTTCCTGGTTATGTCTGGACTCTTGAGACTTCTTGTCTTACGAATGTTAGTTTTTCTTTCACGTCTTTGTTTACACTGTATTAGAACGGCTCAGAATTGGAGAATCCAGTCGATTTGTAACTGTTATAGGATGATGTAGAGTTTGATCACTACAACAGTTGCAATGTTTCTAATTAGTCCCTGTGATTTTCTTAGCACTGAATGACTTGGAGTTGGAGAATCCAGTCAAGTCCCCCCTCTCAGTCCCTCGAAGCTCTGAACCAGAGGATCTCGCATTCATAGTTTTTCTTCTACAAATTATTGAAAGGCCTATTGCCTGAGGTAGTTTGTCCACTCCCCTTACCAAGTCTTCAACCTGCTCATTTTCAAATCAACGCACTGACTAAAATTAGATCAAGACCTCCTTTGTTCCTCACATGCCGGACCCAGTCCCTGAGTTTGAGTGATATCTTCCCGAGTCTCTACCCATTTGATCACCCATTAAAACTACTGTGACATAAAAACTGATGGGTGTCGGGCTCTGCTCCTGCTACAATCCAGGAGCGACTTCCATCGCCAACATTTCTGGCACCGTTGCCGGGGACGAAGTTGAAGATTTTCCCTAGGTAGAATGACATTGAGCCTCTGATTTTGAAGGTGCATCAGACATTAGAGCCCATAAATATTGCTACTGTGCACCTGGCGACTCCACTGTGGTGACTCCATTGTTTCCTCTTCAATGTTTCAATTGTGGCTACTGTTGGCACACCTGAAAGATAACCCAGAGGATATTTCTCGAGAAGGTTTCAGCGGCTTCTTTCTCAGCCTGAGAAGCTTCCTGGGGTAACGACAACGTTAAGATCTGGCCTTTGATGGTGAAAAAGGACCAGGCACATTTGAAGCTGCGCATCTTTCACCTGGCGACTCCATGATTCGAGGATCGATTGGTGACTCCACTGGTTCGATATGGAGAAAATTATGGCTCAAAGGTTTGCTTTCTGTGACTTTTCCCAGATAGTTGGTTTTCCTAATGCACTTCCTGATAGAGACCAATGGGAAGATTTCCTCCCTGAATTTCATGCAACAAGTTGGGAGGAACTAGCTGAGCATTTACTGGACTTCCATGAAGCTATTCACCGACACAATATCATGCATGAGGATGTTCGGATTAATCTCTTCAGGTGTTCATTAAAGGGAGCTTCTCTTGAGTGGTGTCGATCTCTTCCCACTACGAGCATCCGCTCTTTAACAGGTTTTCATACAGCTTTCAATTCATTTTGTAAAGACTACTATCTAGCTGATTGTTTGTTTGAAAACTATTGTGAGGAGTTTTCTTTGCTTCATGAAGCCTCTGCTGGCCCTGAAGACCATGTCCATGATAAATCCTTTACTGTGGAGGAAAGCATTTTCCATAAAAAAATAGAGGTGTTGAATGATATTAATTGTGTTAGACCTAGGACGGAAGCATCTGACATTATATCAGATGCCTCTATTCTTTTAGATATTCATAACGATCAACATACCTCTTGTGGAAATTGTGAGTTTATGAAGCAAATGTGGTCTATAGTAGATGGCTCAACTGGGTATCGGGTTGAGGCAGATGTTCCTAGCTACCCTGCTTATGACAACGAAGACCTCCCTGTTTTTAAAGAAGAGATGGTTGTGGAGGAGGATTTTTCTATTTTACTTCAAGGGGTTTCTCATGATATATTCTTACTTGGGATTAAAGAGAAAAATATTATGTATGAGAAGCCAGAACCAACAGGTCCCACTATCCCTAAAACAAAATTTTTTTACGAGATCATTGTTCTGGAGGAGGATCATATCAATAAAGGACACCCCCTTTTGATGTATATTATAGTGATGATGAGCAAAAAGATTATCCTACATTTGATCACTATAAAGATACTGAAGAGCCAATCAGCAAGCAGAACCACCCCATGGTCCCTATTTATGATGAATGTGAATCAGACCTGGGGGAGAGCCAAGAAGAAGAGCAGAAAGAACAAGAGGAGTAGAATATTTCCTGTCCAGAGCCAGTCAACGAGCAGCCACTGCCTGAGAACAGTGAGCCTACGTCAGTTGTCCACTCACCTATGCTTATCAAAGATATTCAACCACATGTGAGCAACTCGGTAGCAGAGGAGGCTGGCTGTCACCAATTTTATGAAATTCGCCACTCATTCTATGACCCTGTCGGCGAATACATGGAGTGGCATGTCCTTTATGCCTTGGAGCCACCCTCTTTCATATCAACTTCATCCTATGAGGAGAAGTTGAAGAGTGTAGCCGTTCTGCTGTCATGGTTACACTATCTGCTGGTGATCATCGACAGAAGGAAGGAGCTTCTATCTAGGAAGCTGCTTGAATGGCTATGGTGGAATTTTTCTTTCACCTAGCCCATGTAAAATATTTTATTAGCATTAGGACTGTATATAAATAAGCTCCTTTGAGCATGTAGCTTTATTTTGTTACTTTTATTTTTCGGCTTGTATTTTCAGCAACGAGATGTTTTGAGCTTGACTCCATAGCCCAACAGCAAGGCACTGAAACTGTAAAATTAGTTCTTAGAGCATCACAGGGGCGACTCTATCCCCCATGGAACCTAATGTTAGCAACATTTCTTGTATAGGGGTATTCTCCTCTCTGATTTTAGGCCCCTGGTGTAAACGCATAGAAGTGGGGTTTGAAAGCCCGTCAGATGTGTTTTATTCAAGGGTTGCAGCCATAAGCACCAAGCACAACTCACAGAAGAAGTCCATTTCAAGCTTAAAATCAAGCGAGCGAGTAGTCTAATTTCAATGACAAGGATCAATTGACGAAGCGGATCGATGGTCATCGGGTTTTTGGGGCTGTCAAGTTGCCCGGGATTTAGCACAAAGGGTAGTGCCCATAGTTTAGGGAAAGTCTGGGTCATCCAATCCAATTGGGACAGGTGGCTTCCAGTCGACATATCGGGGATCGGTGTTTCGGGAGACAAGGAGCCTCCCATTCTTTACTGCTGAAATTGTCGATCGGCAAAACGCCGAAAGCACCTTTGGAGTCGAGCCCACGGTCTTAGCACCAGGTCACATCAAGCGAGCATGTGGATGAAGTGGGCCCCCTTTTAAAATAGCAGATGCTACCTCAGCCGTTTATCTTAAGGACATGCGGTGCACATCTGTGCCATGTCGGCATTCGGGAATTCGAGGAGTAAGCACTCCTCATCATTTCACCTCTCGAAACCTCGAATCCCGAATTGTCGAAAGCACCTAGAATAGGGCCCTTGGTTTTGGCGCCTGGTCACAAGGAGCAGGCCTGGAGGATGGGCGCTAGCATTTATCGTTCTGTACAAAAGAGAGGCTAAAAGCGCCAAATTGAGTTTCAGAGGGGGAGGCACTGTGTTCTCCAGACGTCGATTTGACATGATCTAAATCCCGATACCTGCTGGGTATAAATGAAGAAGAGAGAGGGTGGTTGAAACCTCTCCTCACTCATTAAGTGCAAAGTATGGATGTTCTGGCTGAAAGTCTACCCGAGAAGGTCCTATGTACTGGTTCTATTCATGGAAGCCATGCTGAGTCCTCGACTCGCCAAGGAGGTTTGCACACGCTAGCTCAACTCTTAATGGCTCATCTACCTCCCTTGCAGGAGCCATGTGTAGTTAAGGTGGCGTCTGACAAAGAATAGCCGTCTGAATTTGGCCGAGGGGACACCAAGTCCTGGGTGCATGATCGGCCAGAGTCTACATGCACAGACTGTCAGAAGACATGTAGACGCAATGTTTTTAATGCAACGTCTTGTTTTTGTTGCTGTGGTTGTTTTTGAGTATATGTAGGCGTTTTCGCCATTTTTGTAAGCATCGATGGTTGAGCAAGGCTCCCGGGGGTAAACTTTAATGAAGCACTGTTTTCCTGGTTATGTTTGGACTCTTAAGACTTCTTGTCTTATGAATGTCAGTTTTTCTTTTGCGTCTTTTTTTACACTGTATTAGAACGACTCGGAATTGGAGAATCCAGTCGAGTTGTAACTGTTATAGGATGATGTAGAGTTTGATCACTGCCACAGTTGCACTGTTTGTAATCAGTCTCTGTGATTTTCTTAGCGCTGAATGACTTGGAATTGGAGAATCCAGTCAAGTCCCCCATCTCAGTCCCTCGAAGCTCTGAACCAGAGGATCTCGCATTCAGATTTTTTCTTCTACAAATTACTGAAAGGCCTGTAGCCTGAGGTAGTTTGTCCACTCCCCTCACCAAGTCTTCAACCTGCTCATTTTCAAATCAACCCACTGACTGAAATTAGATCAAGACCTCCTTTGTTCCTCGCATGCCGGACCCATTCCCTGAGTTTGAGTGATATCTTCCCGAGTCTCTACCCATTTGATCACCCATTAAAACTATCGTGACATAAAAACTGATGGGCGTCGGGCTCTGCTCCTGCT
>JASDQU010240934.1:43430-85006 GCA_032191745.1 Picea mariana
TTGAAGTGTTCCACTACTTTAACCAAAGAAAGAGTTTGTTTCTCTATCTTTGAATATCTCAACTCATAGTCATGTAAATTTTAACTCATAAAACTTGTTGGAAGTTCTTCTCCTTTGAGATTTCTTTGTGTCAAGATAGAAGCAATGGTCTCTTCTGATGAAAAATAATATATGACAAAATCTTGATCAAAGGTTGGACTAACAAGAACTAGAGCTAAAGTAATTTCATTCTTAATCTTAGTGAATTCTCTTTGAATTTCTTGTTTCCATTCAAATTTCTGATCATTTTTCAATAAGACACTTATCGGTTTCACAATTGTTGCATAATCTGGGACAAACCTCCTTACAAAATTTATCTTGCCAAGAAACGACTGCACTCATTTTCTCCACGTTGGAGGGCTCAATTCATTGATATATTTAACTCTGTCTAGATCAATATAAATTCCTTCTTTACTGACTATATGTCCCAAAACATTTCCCTCTCAAACTGAAAAAAAACATTTCTTGGGATTCAGAGATATTCCATATAATCTACATCTCTCAAATACTTGCCTTAAAAGCTCAATGTGTTTTTCTCTTACTTTGGAATGAATAATAATATCATCTTGATAGTCAGCCATAAATTTTCCAATTAAATCTTTGAAGAAATGATCCATTTCCCTATGAAAAGTTGGTCCATCATTTTTTAAACCAAAGGGCATATGCACATAGGCATATGTCTCCCAAGGTGTGATGAAAGTAGTTTTAAACCTATTTTCTTCTGTAACCAGTACTTGGTTAGATATAGAGAACCAACTAACATGGATATCAGAGTTGAACCAATCACTTGTTGCAAGAGAATTTCCATGTTAGGAAGAGGATAATTGTCTTTAATACTCTCCTTTTTCAAATATCTAAAATTGACACAAAGACGAATCTCCCCATTTTTTCTTCCTTACTATAACAGGGTTTGCAATCCATTCTGAGAGTCTGATTGAAAAAATTATTCTGGCCTTCTTTAGCTTTTCCAACTCAACTTTTACCAGGGGTTTTAATTTAGGATTCACAATCCTCAATTTCTTTCTGACTAGATTTGTTCCTTCTTTCATTGGTATGATATGTTGAAATATGAATTTATCATACTCTTTCAAATCATCATATGTCCATGCAAAAAAATCATAATATTCTTTGAACAAAGCAATCTATTGATCAACTTGTTTCTTAGTGCAACTGGTACCGAGATTTACATACTTCGAAGAATCTTGAGTACCAATATTTATTTTCTGATTTTCCTGCACTTTTTTGATAGACACTTCTTCTTTCAAGTTGGGAAATTTAGTTTGGTCATCTCTTGTGAAAAGAGATTCAAAATTGATACAATCCTTTGAGAGAGGTACATGACTTTGATCTTCAGTGCTTTTTGCAGAATCATTTGTATCGGCAAGAAATTCATCCAACTGCTCATAATTCTCAAAAACTTGGAGATAACATTGATTATAAGGAATTGAAGGCCTGAAAATCCTTTTGACCTCGAATGTATTTTGACTCTGTGAATCATCAAGATTGAATAAATATGCAGCAACCGCTAGTGAGTCTGCCTTATGATTCTTATATCTTGGTGTGAAAGAAATGTTAAATGAACTGAAAGAATTCATGAGTTCATTTACTCTTTTGGCATAAAATTTCAAATTTTTTTTTTTTTATCTTGTACTTCTTCTTTACATGATTTATAACCAACTCTGAATCACCAGTTACTATCAAGTGTTCAATTTTCATTTGTAGTGATAGATTCATTCCTTGTATCAATGCTTCATATTCAACTTCATTATTTGTACAAGGAAATTCAAGTCTAACTACATGTGGATATATAATTGAATTGGGGCTCTTGAAAACACTCCCTACTCCACTTCCAGATTTGGAGCAGGCACTATCAAAAGACATCTTCCAAAATCCTTCAAAAGTTTTTTTTCCTTCTTGTTTTGAAATATTGGGATGCTCTAGATCAAGCACAACATAGTTTCCAATTCTAGCATCGATGTAGTCTTGCATTAATTCATTATCTTTTTTCCTGAAAGAAACTAACTTTCTGGCTTCTCAGGGAACTTTCAACATTGTTTCATCTTTGTTTGGTAACATCATATAGATTTTGTCATTCATGATGTAACCTTCAATTAGTGAGCACCAATATCTTCCCAGAACTACTCCATATGTTGGAGGCAATTCGACCAATATTATAGTGAAAATAGATGTAATATGGAGTGTTGCAATTGTCCAGGCACAGAGATATTTGATTTCCCCATATGTTGGGACCTTTCTTGAATCACATATATCCTCTCTCCAGTTTCATAATACTTTGTACATCCCATTCCCATAGCTTCCATTACTGATAAGGGCATAATATTATCGGTTTCTCCACTGTCAACCAAACAATTATATAAAAATACATCATGATTTTCTATTGTGATGTAGAACAGAGGGACCTTACCCCTTGGTCTAACTACTAAAATATTTTGTTGAGGCTTGGAATTTATTACATCATCTTCAATTCTTGTAGTTGGCTCATCCAGAATCTTGAGAATATTTTCTATTTTTTGTGGGATTTTTACAACTTCCATGAAAGGGAGAGTAATCCTCAACTAAGTCAAGTCATCAATTACATTATAAGTCATATATGGAGGATTATTCATTTGATTCATGACGACTTGCTTTTCTAAAACATTTATTTTGTTTTTCTCTTTTTCTTTTTCTTTTTCAACATTCTCTTTTGCTTTGAATTTATTGACTTGTGCCCTGGTTTTCAAAACATTTTCTTGTGAGATATTTGAATCTCTGTGTTCATAAAAAATATACAAGGATGACTCACCTTCTTCCCTCTGTATAGATTCAATACTTTCATATTGCATGATTTCAGCCTCTTGGTCAAGGTTATCATAATTTCTTTCATCAAATATTTTTTCTAATATGACATCGTTAGGGTTTTGCACTCTTGGTGCTTTTTGTCTATGCTTTTTGTTTCTATCATCATTTCTTATTCTCTATTCTTGAAGAGGATTTCTTCTCTATCCTTGAAGAGGATTTCATCTTTGTTCCTGAGCAAGAACTCAAGGATTTTGATTCATAGGAACAATATTTTCTCTTCTTCTCAATCTAGTTAACTCATTCTCTATTTGTCGAATCGTTCGATTCATTTTAGTTATTTCTAATCTTTGTTTAATCTCTTGAGTTGTTGTTGGATCGCTTCTTACATTATGGATTATTCCTTGAAAAATTCCTCCACCAACTCCTTTATTTTCAATGTTCATTTTTCCCCTATTTTCAACATTCCTGGAAGTGGATGCCCCTTGGTTTGAGATAGCAAGAGAATCCATTTGTCTTTGTACTTTCCCGAGGATGATGTCAGGATCAACATCTATTTCTAAAATTATTTATTCCATCTCTGACACTTTTTGCATGGATCCATCTAAGTCTTCAATTTGTGTAGCCCCGATAGCAAATTTTACATTTTAGGGCATTGCATTTTTTTAACATCCAAGTATGACTGGAGTGTTTGGTTTTTGTTCTTCCAGAATCTTATTTAATGTCTTGAAAAATATGAGATTAAAATATATAATCCTTCCAGCCTTTTTCAAACGAATTTGGGTGAATTGTGTCAAAAAAATATGATATGCTACTCGGGGAGCATGCATTGTCAAGAACATGGCTTCTAAATCATCGAATGATGAAATAGATCTTGCAGGAAGAGAAAGATATCATTCATAGGTCAATCCTATCAATGTTTGAATAAAAAGTCTGACCATTACGCCATCATGTTCTACTAAATGAATCTCACACATATTCAAAAACCATCATTTTGGTTGAGGTTGATTTGGCTGAACTGGGGTTGATTTGGCTAAGGTTGGGTCATTAGAATTCTGGTATGTGAAACCATCATTTTGTTCTACCTAGTATGGTCGCCAAAAATGTTGATGTTTAGATCTATTAAGGTCCAAACAACAACCTCACGAGGATATAAATCCCCCGATGTTTTTATAGAGGTGGTACTCCTATGTAATTCTTTAAATATTTATCTTGAATATATTAGGATGATAATACAAAAATGGGATAATACTAAATARMAAACCCTAGATCTTTGTTACTCAATTAAAATGTAAAARTATTGTTGATTRAAAATAATACACATACAWCAAATAATTCCTGAGAAATGGACCAAGAATCTTCACTCATAAAAATAAATTATTTGCAGAAATATTATACAAAAATAAATAASWGTTACAKWAAAAATAAAATAACTCTCACATCCATCACAATATTCAATATTTTTAATCACATTCAAGGAAAGAAAGATAAAAGCCCCACATATGAGAGAACTTTAAARGAGTCTTTTCATTCAAAACAAGATAGAATATGATAGGAAAACTTTAAATATCTTATGCTCAAAACGCAGAGTTCAAAAGATATTATTGAAGTTTATCCTTGAAGTAGTTCTCTCAGATTTTTTCAAAAATAATGTATTCTTTAAGAATCTTAAAAATAAAATGCAATTGTCCAAAATTGGACTAGAATTGGGCTTCCATGGACCATGAAATAAAATATCGAAATAGGTATGGACTTGAAAAGAATACAAGGAGAAATGATCAGAAATCGGTTATGTTTTCTTTTG
Source organism: Picea mariana (assembly GCA_032191745.1). NCBI lineage: Eukaryota > Viridiplantae > Streptophyta > Pinopsida > Pinales > Pinaceae > Picea > Picea mariana. The sequence goes on from JASDQU010240934.1 coordinate 48,070, forward strand.
GACAGATAAAACACAATTGGATGACTTATAAACAGGAAGAGAAAATAATCAAAAGGAATGTGATCGGTTTTACTCACTGTGATGGTGTTCTCTCTCTCTGTTATTTGCATGCCAATGTTCCTTTTGTATTCTCCTGAATTGCGGTTGTAATTGCCACTTCTTGATTTTCTTCAGTTATGTTGATTAAGGCTTGATTTAACCAATTCTCAACATAATCCCTAATGGGAGCGACAATTACTTCTTGTCTCACTCTTATATCAAACAATGATTCTTCTATATTTTGGTATTCAATTGAAACTTGATGTAATGTTTGTTCAATGTCCTCGTTCTTGTTCACATAATTGACTAACCAATTCTCGACCTCAAATTCTGAGTATCCCGTTAGCCCCTTGAATATTTCCATCGATGCAAATTCTAAAGTTTCCATTTTTCCCTCAAATTGTTCCATAGTCACAAAAAATGAATTTAAAATGATTTTTGTATCATCAACCTCTCTTGTAATTCCAACTAAGTCAAAATCAATTAATTTTAAATAGCATTCACCTCTTTTGACACTAAGTATCAAGGTCATCCAATATTTCTTTAAAGTGTTTTATTCTTTTAATACAACAATTCTTTAATTGTTTAATGTGAGTCAGGGAGGGTAAGTCTTCTTTATTTATTTTATGCTCGATCATATTTAAAACTTTAATCACAAAAGTAGTGATTGCCTTTTTATAAAACCCTTCATCGTTTTTCACATCATCTTCCAGGTATTGTTTCAAAGTTGATATTTTTTATGCTAAAGCAATAAAATTATTCGTTAATTCCCATGTCTCAAGAATTAGAGACATTATCTATGAATATTATTTCCAATATATTATCTAACAGTTGCAAGTAAACTTGATGTTCCTTTAAATTTTGAACTAGACATTGGTGTGTCATCCAAAGTCTTCCATGGCTTAATAGTGGTGATTGGACCTGCAGATAATGGAGGTGGCATCAATGTAGTTTCCAATTCTTTGATTCTTTCTTTCAAACTGGTGTTTTCGCTTTCCATTTCAATAACCGACACTTCAATTGCTTCCTTTGTAGCCTTGTAGGTGCCAACAATTATGAAAGGTGGTACACCGTTGAGATCTACCTTTGAATTAGATTTTCCTTGAATCCTTTTATGCTTTGAATGGAATCTTTTAAAAAATATTTTTTTAGAACTTCTATCAAATAGAGCATTATGTATTGTGAATGATTCCTCTTCTAAAAAGGCTTGTTCTTGAGTTGCAATTTCAGCTGCAACTTCCCTACTCTCTTGAAGTCTTTGCTCATCGTCAGGAAATTATATACTTTCGATGTCAACATCCATATCCATGTCTTCAAGGACAACCTCATCTTCAAGCACGAACTTTTCTAACTCTTGTTCGGTACTTTGTCTTTTTCTTTTAACATGAAGTTTATGATATTGATCCAATTTTCCCTTCGGAGGGTTTTGGTTACCTCCATCATCAAAATTATTGGTCAAAGACTTCTTTTTCTCTAGTACCATTGACTAAAAAATTTTCTTGGGTAGGTTGCTTCTTTGTGAAACATTAGGAGAATGGGTACTTCTTTCATTAACCACTATCCCCCTATGTTTGTGTTGATCTGTAGTACTAATGACAATCTCGATATCATGTGCTTTCTTTTAAACAACTATTGTTGGTGGGTCCTGACTGTCGCCCTCCTCCTCTCCAAATAAAAATGTATTAGCAAGTGAAGTACTAATACCAACAAATGTCATATGGTCAATGAAAAAGTGATTGGGGTCAAACCCCTTGATTTCTTATGCAAACTTTAAACTGTATTTTTCTAACTGAACTTCAAATTCATCAATTTTTGAAATACTTCTTAGCTGAATTTATCCAACTTTCCATAGTAAAGGAATGAATTGTTTCTTTCCTTTATCATGAAATAAATGTACCCAAAATTTGTATTGTCTGACAACCTATGTAACAAACATTTTACCAAGAACATAGTACGGGAGATAAAGAGGCCTTTCACGGGAACAATAGATTCTAAAAACACTATAGTGTTCCACACTTTCAATGCTCCCCTTTTTGTCAAGAAAGGTTGATGCTTCCAAGGATAGTATGGATGTTCTCAGCCCAAAGATAAGTTTCTTAAAAGAAGAGAAAAATGCATTAAAGACTTCATAAAAATGATAAGTAGCCTTTTGTTTCCATAAGTATTGGTACCACATTGGTGTTGATTCGATTTTACAGTCAACTTCTCTTCCCACACTCAAACCCTTAAAGACATGAAAATAAGTAATAGAAAATATCAAACATGTGGACATATAAAATCTCTTATTTTTCTTGAAATTTGATAATTGTGAAGAGATTTCTCCAGAAATAATCTTCTCACAGTCAAAGATTGCTTGTTCATGAACTGTAAAATGTAATATATAAAGAGCCAACCAAGGAATAGTGGTTGTAGAATATTGACCTGTCACTCTAGCAAAAATCCCTGCTATCTTTCGATAAGGGTTTTTCAGTAAACTGACCTGAATATTAGATAGGTCTTAAGGCATTGTTGTTGGATCTTCAAGATAGTTATGTAAGAGTTCAAGTCCATTGTTTCTTTCCTTCAAGAAGCTTCTCGCTTCGTCTCCTTTAAACGTGATTGTTGTCTCGGGAATTTTTAACATCCTTTTGAAAATTGATGGTGATAAAGAAACAAGAGATTCTCCTTGGAGTTGGATCATCCTCCAAATCTGATCATATTTATCTACACACCATGAAACTATGTCTCTAGAATAAAAAACTTTGGGTACGCATCTTGCTAAAGCAATGATTGATGTCCAGATTTTGTTTTCATTTATTTTTGGCAATGGAAGTGATGAATAATACCAGTATGACCTCGACCAGTGGAATCTCTAGTCCTATCACCCAAACAAGTTTAGAGTATCCCCGCAGAATTATTCTCTTGTTCTCGTTGTCATTTTGATGAAGTTGGTGAACTCTTGTACAATCACTTTGAGACATCGATTTCTAAGTAAACTCTTTTTTTATAATATAACTCGAAGCTCTTATTTTCAAAGAAAGGATTAATGTAAATTAAATTCGAGTTAATGGAGAATTTCCTCGAGAAGTCTGCCATTAATAAAGGCCTTTCATTATTTTAATTCACTGTTATCCTCCATAGAATTAGCATTAAATATATCTTGGGGAAAGTGACAAGATAATACATGTATTACGGTTGGGGATTGGATGTACATGACGAGATATTAGAAAGAAGATGAACTCATGGGTCCGCCAACCTGCGGTGGAAACGCAATAAATGGTTAAGTATGGGTCTACATCGGTTGGATGTAGGGAGAAGAATATTTCAAAAAATTACAACCCGTGAACCCACGATGAAATAAAAAATCGACTAAGTATTGAGTTATCAAGAGAGTATAGAAAATTTCGAGAAAATGACTAAGTGTCATAAGTCGGTCGGTCGGACATGTAGTGATAACAATCAATTGAATCGAGGAAGTGGTTCATACCCGCCAATCCGCGGTGCAATATGAGGGTCGCAGAACATGGTGTGCATTTTGATGATGGCGGAGTGTTGGCAGCAGGCCGAAGTGGGAAAGAAAGTGTTCACAAAGAAGAATCACAACTGGAAGAGAAATCGTGGGAAAGAAAGCGTACAAGAGGAAAGCGACAACTGGTAAGAAGCACAGCACGTGCGCATGCAATAAGGAGGCGATAGCTGGAAGGAAGAAAAGCATGCATGCAGTGAAGGAAGACCTAATGACAATAGGGTTAGGGTTTTATTTTTATTTTTGTGTAAACGGATGAAGAGCTCGATAGATACAAATATAGATATGCAGGTATCATAGGAAGGTTCGGTTCGCTACTTTTGTAGAGGTTGATATGGTATGTAATGAACTACTTTTGTAAAGAGATGGAACTAGAGTGGAGGCGAGAAGGTAGATCTTGAGGATTAGATCGCAGGCCGAGGAGCCTGGTGCTATCTAGTTCGCCTCATATAGATCTTACCCATCTGAGGAGAGTTGTAAGTGTGTAGCGCGAGAATTGCAGAACTACCATAATAAGAGAGCTAAGAGCCAAATATTTGTGGATGTAGCCCAGGAGGGGGTGAACCACGGTAATACTTATGTAATGTGATGAATGCATGCATATCTTTGTCATACTTTTAATAGTTAAATGTTGTGTGTAATGAATGAATGAGTTATTATACTGCTTGGTTAATCGCTATTGGGATATCAAGAAAAGATGTCATGGAGGTTAAATTATAAGAGACAATATCAGTAGTTTGTAACGCAAGTTATAATAAATGGTTCAGAATAAAAATTCAATATCTCTCGCTCAATCCTAGGCTGTAAACACCTGAGTCTTACAACCACCCATTTAAAGTTATCTTGGGTGAGACTGCGCAGTGCATTCTGTGTATTGTGTTGCCTTCTAGTTTACCAAAAGGGTCGATAGTTTTAGGCTTTATTGGTACCTTGAAAGATATGAACCATGGGTCAAAAACGCAGGTAGTAGGGAAGAGTCATACATTAAACCAACAAATGGTTATGTTGTCATGTTAAGAGGAACAAGAGAGGACTGAGTAGATGAGATAGAATGCATGAGAAAAGAATGAGTGAAACCATAAGACCACTGAGCCATTAGAAGGGAATGTTGAGACTGTGGAACCCCACGAAAGCAGAAATTGAAGGTTGGTTGAGAACTAAAGAGCTATATTTTTCCCAGAAAGACAATAAAAACCCTAGCATCACACCTCGCAAATATCTGGATAAATACATGTTTACGGATTTACACGAAGTCTGTTTCTATGATTTTCCCTACCTACTACAGGAGTGGATACTAAGGTTGAAACATAACCACATGACAAACCAGATCTGACAGCTAGACTGGACCTTAGTACAGGTTGAGCAGTTACAGTAGGTGAATAACAAATTCACATGCACAGTCGACTTTTGGCTTGACAATATTGTGGTAGGCTTCATCACAAAGTTTGCAGTCGACACAGCGAAATCATACAGTGCAGCAGAGTAGGTCTTTCTACACGGACCCCGTGGAAGGTACATTCAATTATTCTATACTTCTATTAAAATATTGCATATAACAAAGGGCTAATGACAATGGAATCAGGCAACTAAACTTCCCTGTGCGCATGGGGGAAGGGGGGAAGCAGTAACAGAGAGAGGAGAAATGGAAGAAGGCGAGGATAAAGGAAAGAAGGAGGAGGAACTCTTGGAACCGATCTTGATGGATGACGACCAACTTAAGTGGATCTTGGTGTTATTAGGAACAACGCGTAGCGGAGTACCCTACCAATATAAGGTGAATACCAAGAAGAGATTCGTAGCTGCGAGGGAGGACTTGGAAAGCGATGAGGAAGAGGTAGAGGATCTTCGGGCTATGGAGCAGATTGAGGAAATCATGCACGCAACCTATGAGAGGAAAACAAGAGGCCCAAGAACGGGAGGAGAAGGCAGCCATGCTTTCCATATTAATGTCAATGTGGAACCCATAACCCCATGTGCGACCAATACACCAAAGAGAACACCACCGTTTAGACAACCAAATTTCGAAGGAAGTCCGAAAGCAAGAATTACATATACCGTAGGAGCAACAACTAGAGGAGCCAGTTCAGGCAATACTATTCAAGTATCTACACCGTGCGACAGAGGTAGCAGTTCAGTATTTAGAATGGCAGGACACGATCCCACTATCAGATTACCAAAATTTCAAGGAGAAGCAGCAAAAGACCCTGAGAAGCATTTGTTCATTTGTGCAAATATCTGGGAGGAAAAATAGGTCACTGATGAAGATACCAAACTCGCACAACTAGTGATCATGCTAAGAGACCATGCACTAGATTGGTACATGAGTCTAGACACAAACAGTGCCCCTAGGATGACGAGGACACTGGCAGACATTAAGAAGCTATTGATTAATGAGTTCCAAAAGCTTAGCTCAGAGGATTAGTACATGAATGAGATGATCGAGATAAGACAAAAACCAAGAGAGTCTGTATGGGAGATTGACCAGAGATTCAAGTGAATGAAGGGGAATTTAAAATACCTTATGACCGAGATGCAACACCGACACTTGTTTGTCAACTCACTAATCCCACATATAAAATATCCCTTGTGACATCAGAAGTTTTAGACATAGTTCGAGGCTCTACAGGCAGCCTTACAGCTGGAAGAGAACCAATACCAGCAGATGGACCCATCTATTGAAGAATTGAAGGAGGATTTGAAGAACCTAACATTTCAATTGAACCAGAATAAGAACAAGGAAAAACGAGAAGTCGTTTGGTGCACCACATGCAGGATGGAAGGAAACCACAAGAACGAATGTCCAACATTCATGCAGTATATGGAAACATGCATGCCAAACCTGCTACCACAGGGAGGATTATGGTGTGAAATATGAAAGAAACTAGGTCACGACCCTTATCATTGCACGATGATGCAGAAGTATCAGACAGTTCCAAAGAATTCTTATTGCACCTTTTGTAAGTCAATGGGCCACAACGACAAAGATTGCAAGACTATGGAGCTGATGCGGGAAAGAACATCAGACACATACAGGGCACATGCCGAAATGATGACTGGGCAAGTAGCACCATAGTTCAATCAAGCCTCAGCTCCATACAACATTGCGCAATAGAAGTATAATACTATGCAACAACCATATAATAACGCATAGTTGTAGTACAACCCGACACAACCCCAGTATAATGCCACACAGTATAATCAGGCACCACAGTAAAACATGTCGAGAGGGGACCGAGCAAGCTATCGAGGAGGAGGATGAGCCAAAGGAGGTTTCGAACGTGGTAGAGGACCAGTCACATGTCACAATTGTCAGCAACCAGGACATTATGCATGGGAATGCCCACTGCCTCCAACAACTTGTATGTATTGTCATGCATCGGATCACGAGACAGAGGAATGTCCGACACTATTAGTAAATATCCAGGAAAAGAGGAGCCATAACAGCCAGAATGTTCAATGTATTTCAGTCAAAGCAATGGAGGATGGATGGAACATCAATATAGTCACCCGTGGAGGAACGAAGACAGTAAACGACGTAGTCTGAAAGGAACCTGCACAGAACCAATGGGTAAAGAAGAACACTGAACCAATAAATCAATTCAACGCACCCAAAGAAAATGAGACTTTTAAGAATCCAGACAAGAATTTCAGAAGGTGGACACAACGTCGACTTCTACTACGCAACCAGTCCATGAAGTCCCATAATACAAAATGCCACCATCATTGGATCATACCAATGGAACGCCACCCAAGGGACAAGCAAGTACTATCAAATAATTTTTGCAATCATGCATAAAAATGTTCAGTGATCCTTCATCTGTGAAAATATTGCAAAACATCCTAGAGAAATGTAGCAGCGAGGCGAAAAAAAATCTAGAACCGAAAACTGTCAATCATCTACACACAAGAAGAAGAACGAGTAGGAAATTTAGATTGAATGATAACATTGGGGATTTCAATATGGGAGACATCATACTGGACCTAGGATCCGAAGTGAATGTGCTACCCAAGAAAACCTAGCAATGCATGGGAGAGCCAACATTGGGATACTCAAATGTCCAATTAAAAATAGCAAACCAACATAGGGTCCTACCAATAGGGAGACTGAAAGGAGTAACAGTAGATCTTGATGGAGTGCACACTAAAACAAACTTTGAATTTATCGAAATAGTATATGGCACAACATCGTACCCGACACTACTCGGTCTGGATTGGGAGTTTGACAATTAGACCATAATTAACTTGAAGACAAGGAAAATGACATTTGAATCCGGAGATTACAGGGTCATAGCACCACTAGATCCATTAGAAGGAGAAAGGTTCATAGAACCCACTTGCCTGGAATTGGAGGAGATTGGCCAGTTATATAGAACAACTGGACGCAATGAGGATTACGTAAACCCAACTGCGAACGAGGTACTCAGTTGGCGGAGCATTACTTCATGCACAACAGATTCAGACACCGGGTTAGAAAACTGGCAGCAGAGACTACACGAAGTATCCATGAGAAGATGTGCAAGAATAAACCACGCAGTACGGTGGATAACATAGAAATCAAAGAACCACCCATTTTCCATGGACTAAATGATTTGGAAACATTCTTGACACAATATGAAGACAAAGTATTAGGGAACCAGATGCTACTAGCACTGGATTTAGCACTCAAGGCCACACCTGCAAGATGGTGGGGCGCACACAAGGAGAGTATCACAAACTGGTACCAATGTAAGCGGTTACTGTGCATAAGGTTCGGCACAGAATATAAAAACAACAAACAACGAAGATATGAAGGGCTAGGGACACCAACGAAACACTTGGATGAGTGCAAAACGGTGTGGAAAATGACACCACCAGAGGAATGGCCTCACCACTTCATTCACACTTTAGAAGGCATACCAGTGAACTGGTATACAAATCAGGAATTGTGCAAAGGAACTACAACATGGACGACATTGCAATAGAACTTTACCGTCACTTTCTCATTCGAGCATGAGAACCCCAACATAGATGTAGCCCTGAAACGGATCAGAGGAATCATATTCATTGAAGAACCGGAAATATAACTTATTATCGAAGAGCAGCAGAAAAATAAGAAGACAGTTAAGGAACTACTTTCATGTTACCATGTACAGGAGGAAGCACCAGACGAAGATGACCCACGCGACATTCAGATTGAAGAAGTAGAAGGAGAAAGAGAGGTGAAGGGACCACCCATAGAATCTGAAGTTATTTCCGCACCAATCAAGGTAAAGAAATTTAACATTGGAATAGTTGAACATCCCAAAATGGCCATCATTGGGGACTACCAGGATGAGCCAATAGTAGAAAGCATCACAGAGTTGTGCAAGTACAACGGCTTATTTCCTACAACATTTACATAGATGAAGGGTATAGCAGGAGAACTAGGAGAGACAAAGATACCCCTCAGACCCGAAGCGAGACCGATTAGACAGTGAACATATAGACTGAACCCCATATATAAACAGAAATTTAAAGAGGAGATCGATTGGATGCTCGAAGCCAGCATAATCGAACCAGTCGAGGAATCAGAATGGATAAGCCTGATGGTCGTACATGACAAGAAACAAGGAAGAGGGATTAGGATATGTGTTGACTTGAGGAAGTTGAATGATGCATGCCTACATGACCCATTCCTACACCGTTCACGAATGAAGTGTTAGAGAATGTGGGGGGACACAAAACTTACTCATTCACTGATGGATTCTCAGGCTACCATCAGATTAAGATAACACAAGAGGACAGATACAAGACCACATTCGCGACAGAATGGGGATATTACCAATATACAGTCATGCCATTTGGACTGAAGAATGCACCAACAATATTCTCCAAAGTGGTTATTGCAGCATTTAAAGAATTCATCCATCAGTTTCTCGAAGTATACCTAGATAACTGGACAGTCTATAGTCTGTTGAAAAACCATGTGGAAGTTTTACGCTTGATGCTAGAACAATGCAGACAGTGTCAGATATCACTAAATATAAAGAAATGTATATTTGGAACACCGTTTGGGATACTACTAGGCCATATAGTATGCAAACAAGGACTATTGGCCGCTCTGACAAAGATCGCGGTTATCGTTAATTTACCAGCACCAAAAATAGTCTGTCAGCTACGAGCGATGTTAGGACACACAGGATACTATAGGAAATTCATCAAAGGATATGTGCAGATCACAGCACCAATGGAAAAATTGTTAAGGAAGGATACAAAGTAATAATGGAATGACGAGTGTCAACACGGTCTGGATACTCTGAAGGAAAAGATGGTTACTGCAGTGATATTAGTATTTCCAAATTGGGGAAAGATATTCCATGTGCATGTAGATACATTAGCACTTGGAGCTATCTTAGCACAACCAAAAGCAGGAGACTTGGATCACCCGATAGCGTTTGCAAGAAGAAAACTATCAGACTCGGAACATAATTATAACACGACGGAAAGAGAAGGCCTAGCTATGGTTTATGCACTGCAGAAGTTCAGACACTACCTATTGGGAAAACATTTTAAGATGTTTACAGATCACTCAGCCCTAAAATACCTAGTTAACAAGCCAGTGTTGGGGGGAGAATCTGTCGATGGTTACTATTATTTCAAGAATTTGACTTCGAAGTAATAGTCAAACCAGGAAAACTGAATGCAGGACATGACCACCTATCACGAGTCACAAATGGAGAAGAACCCACAAACTTAGGAGACAACTTTTCGGATGCACAGTTATTCTCAGTAGATATTTTTTATGACTACTTCGCAAAGATCATCCAGTACTTAAGCACAGGTACAACATCGCAAGAATATACCATCGCGTAGAAGAAGAACTTGGTAGTTAGTACAACCGACTATCAACTAATCGCAGGACATCTATATAAAATGGGTGCAAATAGCATTTTACGAAGATACATGTTAGAGAACAAATGACCAAGAATTTTAGTAGAAGCCCATGAGGGATTGGCAGGAGGACACTATGTAGGAAAGGATATTGCCCAGAAGGTACTCCACGCAGGATTATGATGGTCAATGATTCACAGAGACTCGAAAGAGTACTCTCAAGGATGCGATGTCTGTCAAAGGGTAGGCAAACCCAACAGAAGCGACGAGATGTTGTTACGACCGCAAGTGACATTACAGGCATTTGATAAATGAGCAATATAATTTGTGGGACCAATTAACCCACTAGCCAAAAGAACAGGGACAAGATACATCATCACCGTGACAGAATACCTAACAAGGTGGGTGGAAGTCGCACCAGTAAAAGACTGCAGCGCAGAGACAACTGCACACTTCTTATTTGAACAAGTAATTACTATGTTTGGGTGCCCAAGATTTTTTATGAGTGACCAAGGCACGCATTTCATAAATAGCACCATTCACATGATGCTCGAAGAGTTTGAAGTTCACCACAAGAAAATCACACCATATCATCCATAGGCGAATGGCATGGTAGAAGCCTTCAACAAAATTCTAGAGAACGCACTAACAAAGATATGTAACGTCAATAGAGACGATTGTGACCTCAAAGTACCAACAGTATTATGGGCTTATATGATGACATACAAAAATTTGACAGGGCACACACCATTCAAACTAGTCTACGGCCAAGAAGCAGTAGTGTCATTAGAATTTTTAGTACCCAGCTTACGTGTAGCAACTATCACACAAATGACAGAATGCGGTGCAATACAGGAAAGACTTAACCAGCTGTTAGCAATGGAGGAAGACCAAATCCTGGTAGGATTCCATTAACAAGTGCAGAAGGCCAGAGACAAATCATGGCACGATCGCACATTAAGAAGAAGACTTTCAAGGAAGGAGATCTAGTATTGCTCTACGACAGCAAATCATTTCAGCACCCAAGAAATCTGAGAATGCATTGGTTAGGACCATATAAGGTAAAATCTGTAACAGACAGTGGAGTTGTACAGTTAAGAGATTTAGCAGGCACAGACCTCAGAGGAATGATCAATGAGAGCCGACTGAAGCTGTATAAGGATAGTTGACCACCCACCACGTAGTAAAAATAATAAAATAAAAAAAACTGACAAGCGCGAAGCACACCAGAGATTAAAAAAAAAATCCACAGGACGCTCGAAACACAAATGCAGCAAAGGCAAGAACAACGGTTACATGCCAAAGAAAAATGAGCGGGAAACGAAAACTTGACAAAAGCAGGATGACAGGACAACACTAAGTGGAATTAAGGCACGACAAGGATTGATGGAACATCACATTAAACACACACACTGGAAACGACAAAGTAAGCGTAATGGCAAGTACGAAACTGTCACAGATGAATTGAACCCACAATTATGGTGCACTAATCGCATCATGGAGGAGGCGTCCTCGATAAGCTTCATGACAAGCCCATACAACACGCGAGCATGGAAGCAACTAGTCTATTCATGAAAGGAGAGCAGAGAGAGAGCAAAAGAAGCATGAACGAACAAAGTGAGACCACAGAGCTCACCACAGTCCTTCAAACTCAGCAAATGTTCAACACTTACCACTATGGCACCACCGAAGTCAGTCAAACCAGTTCAGACAGCCAGACCGACTAGAGTTCAAACTAGGTCACGAGGACCACTGGAAGAAAACGAGCATCAACAGTCGGATATCGTCGATATGGATGAGATTCCATCCCCAGAGATAACACCGATGAACTCTACACCAATACTAGAAGAGATTCAGAAGCCACAAACAGAGGCCATGAAAGATGACACGCCAGCAGTGGCGCAGGAACCTCAGAACGAGAAAGCGGAAACCCAACAGGAAGTGAAACCAGAAAGCACTGAACCAGTCATGGAAGTTAAGAGAACAACACATAATCATGGATCAAAATGGAAACCAGACGAGTCGCAGGTACCCAGCCTAGGTCAACCAACATAAGAGACCACGGGAACTACCTCGGCTTGGCCAGAATGGCTTACATGGGAGCAACCAAAATTTGTTGGAACTTCGTACCAACCACCACAGCAGGAAGACAGAGTTATGATACCAAGCTCACCTCGCAAGAAACCGGCAGCAGAAATTGTGCTATCATGCATACCAAAGGGAGTACAGGTAGACCTGCAACTACTGGGTCACATCAGGAAGCTCAAGTATTTCGACCATGACATATCAAACGAAACCAAGTACTTGTAACTTGCGCCGAGGGTTTTTATGCAGAACATAGTGGTAAACCAACTTGGAGAAATGATCATCCAGCCACATCAGTGGGCAGTTGGACTGGATAGAACAGGCATTTTAGGGTTGCTGAAATTCCACATTTTGGCAGAGGCCAGTATGCAACAACATGCGTTAAGCAGCTATTAGTAGTCACGCATGGAGGGTAAATATGGCTAGACAAACTCGTCCCCATAACTGTTGATCTTATCACGCAGATAATAGGACTACCTAGCCGGGGTATGGATCTCGCACTGATTATGGACGATAAATCCAAGGAGAAAGAGTTAGCAGAGGAAATGAAGAAGAAATATGGTACCGCCAGGGGGACAAGAGGCATTATAATCGAACGGATCAACAATGCAGCGACACAATTGGGAACAAAGATCTTAGCCTGTAAATTGTTAAGAAAATTCCACAAAGATGAAGTACCAACGGGAGTCATCGCAGTTGCAGCTCAATGTGCAGAAGGCACCTTCGTGAGTTGGGTGCCTTATCTATTAAACTTGTTCCAAGTCGACTGCGAGGATGCGTAGGACCTCAGTACAGAATTCCATTACTCATGGTTGCTCACCCCCATAGCCTTCATGGGATGGTAGGAACTAGAGTATGTAGTTTTTTGTACTAGACCAAAGCCAGCGGGAGCGAGATACCTATTACTGAGATCTGGGCCACAGGCCAGGCATAAGAGGGAAAATGGAATCATCTTTGAAGCATACCTATGGGACATACAGGAATCTATCAGTTGATCATGGAGAATAACACCAGAGGTTGTCGCGCGATATGGGGACATCACTAACTTCTGGGCTACATGTCAAGCCATGTGGATACAACCAAGGCAGGATCCAGATAGACAGTGGCTACCGATGCGCTATTGCATCACAAAAGGTGATATAAACATGGTCATCAACGAATGTCCTGATGCATGGAGGATCCCATCCATTCCCCGGAAAGTACCATAAGGACCCGCAGAAGGAGAAGCAGCGCAGGTGGAAACATAGCCTCCACAAATCCCAGTACCCAAGAAACCAAGGATGGGCCAAAACAAGCCGACTCAAGCAAACAAAGGGTCAAAGCATATAGGAACCCAGAAGGGGCAAAAAGCGATCACCGAACAGCTGAAACAAGCTAAGGGAGTGCAAGAGGCCACCCCAAATCCCATCACACAGGAACCAGGGGGAACTAAGAGACCAATTGTATAGGCAGTAGGCACTCACAATAAATCAAAGGCGCAATGAGCATCACCGGACTATACGATCACAGAGGATGATGGAGAAATGATCTCCAAAATGGTCCAGGATTGCCTAACAGAAGACTTTGATCACGCAACACATCATAGGGATAAACTACAAAAAGAGTTGGCAGAAATGGGACAGCTCTTCATGACACTCAAGAGGCCCAGAGAGTAAGTAGTAGCAGAGGCATAGATTCTTCGACAACACAAACCAACGAAAGAGTGGAGGTAGAAGAACGAGACCCAGTCCTCCCAATGCCACATGCACATGTAATGGTCTACATAAAACTGAGCATGCTATGAATGATGAAATCATGGGACAGACACCACTAAAGGATTTGGACCACATCCAATTGGTCTTGAAACAGATGCCATCAAGAGCACTGTACAAATTGTAGGTTAGCATCGACCACGAGATGCAGTCTCGGGCACATAAAAACTTAGTCGAGCTACAAAAAGAAACAAAGAAGCGGGAAGTGTTGAAAAAGATTGTGAGCAAGCCAAATCTGAAACTCAAGAGGAGACATAATGCAGGAACGAAGAGTGGGAGAAGTTTTTGGGAAACTTCCAAGCACTGTGCAAGGAAATGAACTCCCAAACGTAGCAAAGATCGACTAGATAAATTTCTCGATACCAGAAGGAGATCGAGGATATCTGAGAACATCTCACACCAACAACTTCACCAGCAATAAAGGAGCAAAGGAGGCAGGTAGCAACAACGCAAATACAGGTGATGGAGAAACAAGTTAGCATGGCAGCTGACTTGCTCAATAAAGCAGCACAGCTTTGGATAAGACTGGAGGAGGATCCACAGGTCCAACGTTGGGACAAGGAAAAGGAAAGGATCAATGCAGCGATCCAAGAACTCAAACGGAGGCAAAATACCATACCAATCCCAGAACGTGTCAAGGGGATGCAAGAGCTAAAGAAGATGCAGGCAGAACTTATCACTATGCAAACACAGAAACAGGAGCATCAGGCTCAAATAGAACCATTACAGGAACGGGTAGCAGAAGTAATCGCACAGGTAGAAGCAGCTAGAACACATATGGCACAGACACAGGAAGAATGTGTAGGATTACTGAGCGATGAAGTGATAATTCAGGTAGTGGATACCTTATAAAAGAGGCTTTTTAAAGAGTTTCTCAACAGTGCTTTGGCAAAGAAGGGATCTGAGATGGCCTAATGCCAGGTAAGCATGTATGGTGAAATTTAGGGTTATAACAGATGACCCCTAATGTGTGAGGTCAGAAGAGCATCTGATGGCCAAAATACATTACCAATATTTACTGATGTGTCGAACGATTGAGCCCAAGGATCAGGAACCGGGAGGCGCCGTCTGCAAAATAAAAAATGTCTCACCGAGGCGGACATACCCATGCTCGGGATAAAATAGAAACATGGCTACCAAAAAAATACACTGTAGATCCATGTCATATAACTATATAAAGAGTAGTCGTGAACAATACACAGCGGAGCTACATCTCAAAATAAAAAAGATATACATATAGAGTATCCATCTTCTAGAAGTTGATATGGCCTGATAGCTGGAGATGAGGTCTTCAGAGCTCGAACAACTACTTCAAAATCTTCAAAACTTGGGTAGGATTGTAATATGAGTGTACGACTGCACTACCCAGAGGTCTTTGACGGCTCGTTGGTCATGGACTTGATGATCAGACTGAAGACTTCATTGATTTCGAACAAGGACTTGATTGGACATTCAGGATGGTCGGGTATGAGGGAAAGAGACAAATTGCAGAGAGGTCGACTCAGGCTTGGTGACAAACTTCCCTTGGACAATAGCACGACAAATGATGAGACTCAGGCAACATGGCATTAATCATAAGTCTACGAAGTAGGAGGCAACGCAAACTCTCCATATGTTTAGAAGGATAACCAAACGGTGGAGGACACACCTTTATATAGTGAGAACAGCTTCCTAAGGTCGTACTACATCCCATAGTTTGATGAACAAACGAAAATATGTGATTTATCTAAGGGTGACTCATTATGCTGCCAATAAAGAAAATACTTTTCCCTTCCTCTTTTGGGATATATTTGATTTTTTTTTTGTCTTTTTCAATAATTTTGGGAAAAAGAATAAATGAATATTACATTACAATGGAGGAAAGAGGAATATAAAGGCACAAGGACAAGACTGATGTTCTAGTATAATGATACTCAGAAAAAATCCTCTGGGGGCCAAGGGTGTTAAGACGCAGAAGCAAACTATTACAAGGCTGGCGTATAAGGTATGCAAACGCGGTTAACAAAACAAACAATGGTAACATCCTTCGATTTAGGTTTAACGAGCCCAGAGAAGGTAAGCACGGTGGTTTTTCATATTTAGAGAGTCTGAAAAAACCTAAAAGGAGACTCCATTGGGGTACCTTTTTCGAAGATAGTCTAGTCAGTTCGAAAAATGGGTAAACTAGCACCGACAAGACGTCTATTCAAAATCATTTTAACGAGTGTGACAAGGACAAGATCACTCGACCATTTTTTCATTTTTAAGGAGTCTGAAAAAAGCTTAACTATGGACTCCGTCGAGAATGTTCTTCTGGACCAGTTTAACGAGTGCGAAAGAATAAGGTCACTCGGTGATCTTTTCAATTTTAGGGAGTCTGAAAAGAGCTTAACTATGGACTCCATGGGGGTTCCTTCTTCGTAAGTTTAGTCCCTCAGGCCCGAAAAAGGGATAAAATTATACCTGAGAGTACTCTTCTATAGAGCTGAAGTTCCATAGAGTATACCTTTGTTCGTATAGTTGACCGTCCGGACCGAAAAAGGGGTAAACTACTGTTGGACAGACGTGACTTCAAATTTCAGTTTAACGAGCGTGAAAGGCCACAAGATCCCTCGGCAATCTTTTCATATTTAGAGGGTCTGAAAAGGGCTTAAAAGAAGACCCGTTATTTTTTGGGAGTCCTAAGGGTGAGGTCAAGAGCGGAGAAGAATCATGCAAATGAGGCTCAAACTCATATTCAGGAAAAACTACAAGGACTCCTGAGCCTACAGTGTTTTAGAGACAGCATGAATACCATAATGCAACCAAGATCTACCTAGGGCATCCATGTTCCGGTAAGCTCTACCACCAAGTTGCGACACTTCTAAAGCATGGATGATGGTTCCATGTCACAACCTGATGGGATCGATCCTATGGCAAAGGAAAAAGACAACGAGATACAAAAATCAGGGTAGAAACCTAACCTATATGTTCCAATTTACCGTTGAAAAAAATTTCCATGGACCGTCAAAAAATACTCAAAACTCAAAAAAAATTATCCCAATACCCGATCAAATCCCTTCTATGCAACTCCTGAATTACTCTAAATGTTTTTTTGGGTATAAAGAAAATGATAAGGGAGGCCAAAAAAATGACAAAAAGAGGCCAAAAAGTCTATAAATAGAGGTTGGCAGCTCATTATCACCATTGCTGATTTGAAAATTGACTCTGGAGCCAAAAGACCCCCTTTGAGTAAAGTGGTGATTCCGGGAGCTACAATGGAGGAAACGAACTTCTGTCTGGACCAAGTAAGTACAAACTCCCTTACCTTGCATTTTATGTCTTTATTTGTGCATTGGGTTTCATTTTTTAGGGGGGCATCGAGCTTTAAAAGGTCGGCCCTAGGTCCACGCGGGCTGTCTCAGGACAGGCTGCATGTACATTCGGGCAGAGTAAACTCTGCACGCATGTACATACGACTATCACCAATATAGCACGCGTGGACCCCCTTATTGAATGAAAAATACTTCAAAAGCAAGGGTTAACCCTCTTGAACCTTTTTATTTTGCAGGATGTATGTCCATTGGAGAGAAAGAGAGCATGAAGAGGTGAATGAGTTGGTCGGGGAAGACCCCAATGCTATGGCTACGTTGATGCAGTGTGGGTTACTCAAGTTTTTTCTATGTCCTTTCATGCGGGCACAACCTAGGCTACTGAATGCCTTGGTTGACTACTGGCATCCGGATGCAGAGGCATTCATGTTAGAGGGGCAGTCACTAGTGCCCACGGTCGAGGACATTTACTTTTTGACTGGCCTCTCTAGGAGAGGGGAACTAGTCAATTTCTGGACTTTTCCTGCAGGGCCGCATAACATAGCAGAATTGATAGGTCTATATTGTGCAGCTGATACGGACCGTGTGAGCACGCAGGTGCCTATAAGCAAGATCACTAACATATCGCTATAGGCGATAGTATTGCTTATTGGGCGAATTACTGGTTCTACGGCTCTACACCAGGCGTCCCGTGCACAGATGAACTATGCAGTCCAGTGCTTAAATGCACAAGTTTTTGATTGGAGTACCACTTTTCTTGAGTGTATGAAGAGGCAATTGACAGATTGTCGTTTGCGGACACATAGGAACTTCGGGTTCGAGACCATTCTGTGTTCGTTCTTTTTTGAGAGAATTCCAAAAATTAGTCCTCGAGTAGTGGTACGAGGACATCAGGCCTCTCTTCCTGCTATGTGTAGATGGGCAGTACTACTGCTGCGACAGGGTGGTGGACGGACCAATGAGTCTTTCGATAATGACTTTTTTGCATGTCTATCACGACAGATCCCGGTTATAGAGGACTACCCCTATGCCGGGATTTATTTTTCGAGAGACCCGAAGATACCAGTACCTTGTGGTGAGGAGCGAGGGGAGATGGGTAAGTCTCCACCTTTGTAGTTTTTTTGTTGTATATGTAATTTTTATGTTGTTTTGTTATATATATCATTTTTTTGTTATGCCAGAGTATTTGACGGATATGTGTTTCATTGTGTGCAGATGTGGGACCAGTGTGACGCTGACTATGCGAGGAACAGGCGTCGTCCTCGGCCAGAGGCCACACCTGCCATCGCAGGGGGACCAGCAGTAGCAGGAGATCTTCCAGCCGGGGAGGCTGAGAGGGTATTGAGACGAGTTGACTGTAACTCTACTGCGCTCACTCGCACGGTCCCGATGGCAGAGATTGAGGACCTGCCACCATCTATGCAGCCTCATGTAGTGGGGGCACCACGGATGTGGGTCTGGTTGTTTCGGCGTTTAGCCAATGCTATGGACTAGTATAACAGGGCACACAGGCCCTGACTTTAGCTAGACATTTTGACGTGCCACGAGCACTACTTGTATATATTTTTTGAGGGCATAAGCCATGTGACTTGTTATCGGTCCTATTTTTTAGGCACTTGCATCCATCTATGTACTCTGGTTACTTTATGATATTATATATGGTTTTTTTGGTCTTTTGTGTCTTATGGATCATCTGTGCAAAAACGTATTTACATGCTTATGTTAATGTTCTTTCATATGTGTGCAAGATGCAAATCTAAAATTTGATTAGCTAGAGTATCTGTAACTTGGTTTAATCTCCTAGGAACATGAAAATATGTAATATAATCAAAGTTTCGTTCTAAGAGACGTACCCTAAGGAATCGTCGGTGTAAAGTTGGATCATGGACCCAGTATACTCTATTTAACTGAGACACAACCAGTTGAGCGTCGAGATAGACTCGGAGATGAGAGATACCCAATGACAAAGCGTCACGAAGAAACTCAATAACTGCGCTATACTCAGCAACATTATTTGTGGTGTCATCTAAGCATATACCTCCAGAAGATAATAACTGGCCTTGAGGTGTAAAGATTACCCAAGCTGTGGAGGCAAGCCTCCGAGTGTGTCAACTAGCACCGTTTGTATACCCAACGAACACCTCGGAATCACTTGACATCTGCCACAGTGATGAAAGATAGTATCAACGACACGCCCATAATACTAAAAGAAACTAAAAAGTAATAGTACAAAGACTATACATATGTTACAAAAAGTTACCCACAGTGACCTGCCTATGAGTAATACTTCTTGAAGTAGAGCCCATTTCTAGGCTGCGCCAAAGTATTCCCTTCAAAATCAACCAGACGATAAGCGTCTTTTTTTAAAACCTCTTTTATGATTAAAGGTCTTAACCACATGGGTTTGAATTTTCCTGCCCCCAGAGGGTCCTTCTCTTGGTCATAGACCAAGACAAGGTCATCTTCAGAGAAAATCCGAGGACGAATGGACCTATCATACTGACACTTGACCTTATGTTTGTGAGCCTCATTGGCCAGGGCCGCATCACGACGCTGCTCATTGATTAGCTCAAGGTATACTAACTGTTCTTCAAGTAGAGAAGTGTCTGGAAATAATTGCACTGCCAACTTTAGAGACGGGATTTGACATTCGATGGGAAAGACTGCCTCCAGCCCGTAAACGAGTTGAAAAGGTGAGAAACCAGTTGCAGTCTTAACAGATGTTCGGTAAGCCCATAATGTCGAGTATAACATCAAATGCCAATTTCACTTGGCTGAGTTGATAGTTAGTTGTAGAATGGTCTTAAGAGTTTTGTTTACAGCTTCCACCTGCCCATTTGCTTGGGGGTAGTAGGGTGATGAATGTTCTTGCTGTAACCCAAGATTTGATGTTAGCTCGGCCATCATCTGGTTCTGAAAGTGACTGCCATGGTCAGTGACAATCTCCCTCGAGACGTCGAACCTTGCTATTATCTGATTAAATAAAAAGAGAGTTGTAGTCTCTCCATCATCTTTAAACATTGGCATAGCTTCGACCCACTTTGTGAAGTAGTCTACAGCTACGATGATATAGCGGTGCCCCCTTGCTGAAGGAGGGTTGCAAGTAGTATAATCAATCCCCCACTTGGTGAAGGGACCAACTGTGATGACATGAAACATGGGAGCGAGATGTGCCCTCATCTTCCGAGAGAAGATTTGGCACGAATGACACTTCTTGACTGATTCGATACAATCTTTGATAAGTGCCAGCCAGAAGTAACATGCTCGTAGAATCTTTTGGGTTGTTTCCAACCCAGACAAATGACCGCCACAAGCTCCGGTATGGCAATCGTTAAGCATGATAATTGCTTCCTCATGAGTGAGACATCGGCGTAGGATGCAGTCTACACCTCTCCGATACATTGTATCATCGATTATGAGATAATTCTTAGCCTAATGGCGTATGCGTCGACGCTCATCATGAGAAGCAGTGGTGGGGCACTTCAAAGTCTGAAGATAGATAAGTATATCTCCATACCAGGGATCCGAGATGTGATCAAAAACATATCTCCCCAGATAGGCGATTCTTCAGGCACAACGTCACCTGACTCAACCAGAAGTTCCGAAATAAGTTCTGCGAAGACCAGTGACTTTTTGGACTTTGCTGAAACGAAGTCTAAGTCAAACTCCTGGAGGATGACTATCCATCTACTGATTTTTCCACCTATTACCCGTCGTGTCAACATGTACTGGAATGGATTAACAACAATGGTGATGGTCTTGCGAAACAAAACATAATGACGGAACCATTGAACAGTATGAACTGCTGCCAATGCAAGTTTTTCGATGTGAGAATAATTGAGTTCCGATCCTACGAGGCCTCGGTTCAGGTAGTATATCATGTATTCTGAGAACAAGTCATCTTCCTGAACTAAAACCATGCCAATGGTTGATTCTGCTGCAGCCAGATATAATAAGAAATCTTTGTTATAGTTAGGTGGCCGGAGCAGAGGGGCAGTTGTGAGGGCATGTTTCAATGCGTCGAAAGAGCGTTGAGTCGCATCGTCCCAGTAAAAGGGAACGTCTTTCTTCAGTAAGTGCATAAAGCCCTTGGTGATCTCGGCATAGTTGGCGATGAAGCGTCATAAAAAGTTCGCCTTACCTTGTAGACTCTGAAGTTGAAGGGTTGTGCGTGGGGGGGGCAACTGAATTATTGCCTCAACCTTGAGGGGATCGACCATGATCCCTGTTGTTGACACTATGAAACCTAAAAATCGTCCTGACGTTACGCAGAAGCTGCACTTGTTTGGATTAAAGAAAATCCGAAAGTAGCGACAACGTTCGAAGATAAGTCGGAGGTGTGTGGGATGATCCATTCTCTTGTGAGATCAGAATGCTAAATCATCTAGATAAGCCTCGACTATATGCTTGAGGTCATGAAAAGAAAAAGACATGGCCCGTTGAAAGGTGGCTCCAACATTTTTGAGACCAAAAGACATTTTACGATATGCGAATGTACCCCATGGACAAATGAATGTCGTTTTGTGTTGGTCTTCGGTTTTGATTTGAATTTAATTATATCCCGAAAAACCGTCCATGAAAGAAAAGGCTTCGCAACCCGCACATTCATCAATGATCTGNCAAATGGATAGGATATATAAACCCGACTTTTAGCAATTTCTCAACCTCAACCTTAATGGTTGTTCCTTTCTTAGGATTAATTGGATGAAGCTTCTGCCAAACTGGCTTGGCATCAGGATACGTTGTGATTTCATGTTCAACTATTTTTGGATCGATGCCTGACATTTCCTCGTAAGACTAGGCAAAAACGTCGCATAATTCTTTGAAAAGATCTGTGTATATTTGAATCTCTTTGGGGGAGCAGTCTGCTTCGACGAAGACATTCTCCATGATGCCAAGGTTTCAGGAGATATTGATTGGTAAGGTTGTAGCGATAGTTTCCATATTACCCTCAGCATAAACCTCATGTGTAGCTAAGGGATTAATAGGACAAGACCAATCTCCCGTCATAGTCATGGTGAATTCTCCCGCTTCAATTTGGTTTAACTCTTGGAGGAAGTATGATATGTGATGAAGATCTTCCGAGGGTTTATCCAGACTAGTCATTGCTTTAATTAATGCTTCATCAAAGGGCAAGACTAAGTCTAATGAATCGATGTGGGCGAGAGAACCCTGAGCCCAAATAGGCTCTAGAAGTGGATCTAACTCTTGTGCAGGAGCTGGATCAGTGTGGCCTGAAGTTTGTTGGACTAAAGAGTACGCTACTTCAGCTGCAGAAAAGGGCATGGACATGCCCGGATGCCCTGTCCCATCCATCGTGGCCGATGGGGAAGGAAGTGTCCACAGATCGTCGAAGTAAGTCGTGCGGAACGACGAAACTTGAAAAATCCCAACCTTATGGTGATTGGATATAAACTTGATATCTCCTTGAGGGGGTGGGTAATCAAAGGTACCCATCAAAGATGGCCACAAGCCAACCCCTACGTTGACGACACCTGGTTGAGGATTATCAATCATCGGGACCGTGGATGCCCCCAAAGCAAGGTTAGGTCTAGAGAAGGACAATTGATCAATGGTCACTATCCGGCCTTCGTGTGGAAACAACAAGACCTGGAAAACTGTAGCAACCACAGCTTGCATGGCATAAGTCCAACTCCTTCCTAACAAGAGGTCATAGTCGAGGGGAGCATCGACTACCTCTACTTCAACACACACGGTCTTCCTTCCTAACTACACGGGGAAAGAAGGAATGATACCATGTGGTCGGAATGAACGACCATTGAAAGCAATGAGGAGAGTAGGTGACAGAGAAAAAACGGGTTGGCCAATGGCCTTCCAACATGCCAACGACATAACACATGTCGAGGTGCCCTCATCAACCACTGTGCGGAAGATATTCCGAGTAAAAGTTTTCATGGGATAAGCCACTACTATTTGAAACGCTACGTGGTAAGGCAGACGAGGTTTTAAGTCGGTTGTATCCAGCATAATTGTACCTGAATTACAAGTCTTAGTAGATCCTAAAGCGGTTAACAAGGCTTTCCTCTGGGAAGGGCAGCTTTGGAGGACCTCCAAAGCGGACATCGCACAAGGGGATTGTGATAAATCTTCCACCATAGAGTAGTTCTGGGAAGCCCTTGCGTTTGGGTTATGAGAAGCTTTTTTGAATGCGCCTTTGGGAATGCGTGTCATTGTTTCACCCAATGTCTTCTCAATCTGTAGAGGAAGATATGGGAGTTCAACTTCTTTACCCTTCTCAGAAGTGCTCGGTTTACTATAGTCATGCGCTCTAGTCGATATAAAAGCATTACCCTCACCATATATACATTCGCGAACGTGGGGTTGTTCACAGGCAGACAGGGTTCTTCGATGCCCCCTTCCGTGCTTGCAGAGGCTTGGGTTAAATTTTGCCCATGTTGAAATGGATTAGTCAACACAGCAGGTTGTTGCTGTGTCACAAACTTTTGGGCTTCTGCAAGCCGAGGACATAGATGGTTCGGGTGGTATTCTGTGCACAAGTTGCATGGATACCTCACCTTCTGTTTCTCAGTGTTGTCCCCGCCAGCATTATCGGTAGGTTTTTTATCCCCCTTACCCTTCTTTCATTGTTTTTTCTTTCTGTCAGGCTACTGGGTGGCCTTTGGGTTAGTCGATTGCACTGTGTGTACCTCTGACATTTTGGTAGGGGGAGCAGCCAAAGTAGTAGTTTGGTTGGTCGTTGTGTGTTGTATAGATAATTGTTGCAACTGCTTCGTCAATTGCTCAATGGGCTTTGTTTGTGCTGAACCAACAATACCATCGGCATGTGGTCCAACGCTCTGTCTAGTTTTATCCAGTATTGAGTGTGGCGCATATGGCAAGATGTTGTATAATAAACCAGACTGAGAATATATAAGCTCAAATTGTTGAGCTCTCATGATGGTGTCTTCTTCGGAGAAGACTCCCGACGTTGTGATGTCTTTGAATAACTGTGGGACCAAAGAATTAAGGAACCACTCAAGCAGGAATGTTGGTGGTACTGGCACCTTAATTAGACTCTTCTGGTGTCTCCATTCTCGGATGTGATCAGAGATATGGTCTGCTATCGTCTATTTGAAATTGGCCATTAGCTCTGTGCCATTGTCGTATCTCACAGGTAACTGGAAATGGTTTAGGAAAGCCATTGCCAACTCACCGAAGGAAGAGTATCTTGAGCGATTGAGCTCAATGTACCATTTCGCGGCACTCCCAATGAGAGTACGTTGAAACAATCGCAAATGTATGGATTCATCTTTCAATGAGTTAGATGAGCACCAAAGATGGAAGGTAGTCACATGATCTCTTGTATCTTTGTTAGGCTTGGCTTCGAACTTTGGAATGTCCGAAGGCAACTTCGTCGGCATAGGAGGCCAACGCGGATCGTGACAAATAGGGTCATTCAACAACCTTGTCAAATCTGGCAAGTGCAAAGTCGTCAGGAAGGGTAGTTTGGGTTGTTGGTGATAACCTGGGAAAAAGGGGCCTAGAGTTTGACTAGCACCAGGTTGCCATGAAAAGTTTGGCTGCTGGCCCAGATTCTTGTAGAAACCAGGGCCCTGGCCAGCGTATGGATTTTGCATATGTGGAGACATCATCGACTAATTTCCCAAATAGGACATAGATGGTTGGGCATGCATTATATTCGAAGGACTCTGGGAAGGGTTGCCCCATGTCGGTCCCGTGGGGATGGGAATAGTAGTTTGTCCGAGGTTCCATTGATGGTGGAAAGAATTACCCCAGATCGGCATACCGAATGAGGGAACGGATCCCTGCCATTCCAAGGCCCTGATGTGGAAGAAGTTCCTAGGTTTGCCCCCTGTGCAGGAATAGTACTCTGCACAGGAATAGATTGTCCAAAACTGGGATTGCCCCCAGTCGAGAAAGCGGCTAACGAGAAGGCATTGTTACCAAACGTTTCGGCCAAAGAAAATGATGTCAAACCTACCGGCATATTATGCGAAGGTGGTCCTTGACTCCCCGCTTCAAATAAACTATAGTATGTAGGTTGCCCGACGGATTGCTAAAGCGAGCCACCGAGTGAAGGGGATGAAGGAGGAATATGACCTCCTCCGTAAGGGAAAGCATTAAAAGGAGCAGGAGTGCCCCCCATGTGACCTTGCAGAGGAGCACTAGAGCTCCCTACCCCCAGACCTGAAGTCTGTAAAGTGGAGTAGGAAAGTATAGGACTTGTACCCGAACTAGGCATCCCGTATGAGAACGGAGGGCCTGTCGCACTTGGTGTGAAATGGGTTGTGGTCACCGCCAAAGACGGGATCGGACCACTGTGCGATGTAGAAGCGGTCAAGACCATGGTGGCTCGGACCAGTGACGGTGGGTTAAGAGGTGAAAACTCTCCTGCGGTGACAACCGTAGTGGGAATTGAAGAATTCCCAGAAGGAGTAACAACATTTGTTTCCATTGCTGTGTGCAACACTGTCTGGTGCTCGTAAAATTGAATTGGTACGATGAAAGGTGCCAAAAAATCAGTGGTTGGGGTTTCAACCGGACCAAGAGCGTTCACTTCAAGGTCCAAAACGGTCGATTCCTCCGGATGTTGGTCGGGCACAATTGCTTGTAACCGGTCGCTTCAAAATACCCTTGTTGGTCTAGCTTTCGCCTTAATGGTGGCTCCAGTGTAACCGACGACAGGCCAAGAAGCCTTCGTGACTGGCGGAGCTCGTGATCCTCCACTGTGTGAGAAGATCAAAGACACTCTAGGGTAGTCTAAACGTTCAAAAGTAACACACACTAAAAAATTCCCTAGAAGATAAGACAGTCAAACACTAAATTAATTGGAAGAACAGTTACAACAACCAACACTAGACCAACTTACCGGTGCAAGTGCAACTCGAACACGGAAGCACCCTCCAGTATACTCTGCAAAGCATGGTCCGATGTCTGTCCTAGATACCATGGTATACCCCCGCAGTCACCTGTGTATGTCTCTAAAAGATAGGCAACTAGGTTTCCAACACGCGAACAGTCACAAGGCGGGTACAGTCGAAAGTCGCGTGGACCACAATGAGCAGGGTATCGAGCCCGAAACCTCTCAAGGGTATCGAAAGCAAGTGGTCCAAAAGACAATTGAGGACCTCAAATGGATTCGAGACCCACGAAGCCCCGTGGCAAATGCAATCGACGGAATCCCAAAACAAGCCCTCTATATGTGTTCTCCACTACGATTGGTCCAGCTTTGGAGGGGTTATCTCCACTACCTTTTTGCACACAACCTCGTGTTTATCCCTTGTGTCAGAGGGGGGTCCTAGATAAATTTCACGATACTGGACTTAGACACTCCCTAACTCAGACTCCAATGTTTTATTTTAAATGGCCTTGAAGAGTTTCCTCTCCAACCTAATCCAAGGCCCTAATCCTGAACTAGTTGGTTAACCCTACAAACATAAAAGTATAATAAATTTTAGATTTAGCGTTAATTTTATGGATTTGTCTTATGTCAAGGGGTATGAAAGTGAAATTGATGATGTGTAAAAGACGAAAGAAAAAATGAATAAAAAAGATGGAAACAAAAACTTTTACTTAATGCAAAATTTCAACAACTTTTCAAAATAATTTTTTTTTTAATTTTCTAAGATTTTGGACAGCAAACTCAACAAAAATTTCACTTGACTACAAGCTACTTATGATCTAAGTAAACTGCAAAAACTTATGAAATAAACGACTTTTCCCTGGCTAATAATGCAGAAACACACTCTTCAACCAAACAAGAAAATGAAAAGAGATTTTTTTTATTTAAATGTTGATAAAGAAAAAAGGGAAAAATACCAACAAACAAAAACCAAGAAAAACAATTCTGGCCTAATCGCAGATCGCAAAGAATCACTCCAAGAAATTACACACTAGCAACTTAAAAAAAATGACTCTCACACTTGTCTAAAACCCCCCCAAAAAATAAAAATATGACAACTTTTAAATGAGAAAAAGCAAGCTAAGGGTAAGATTAATCCTAAGCTACTGACTACTAAGACAAAGATTCAAATACTTGAGAGGTATAATTCTCATCAAGGGAAAGGATGACTGCCTTACCCTCAACAAAAACTTACCTGCACAAGCACGCTACTGATAATCCAACAGCAAGCGTGTGAACACGAGTTGTATAGATACAGAGGGCATGTACACGCAGACTGACCTTGTATAGGCCGCGTGTATCTTGAAACTCTAAGAAAAAATAAAAACAAACATCCCAAACCAGGAAGAGACCACTGATATTGATAACCAGGATCCCTTGAAGGCTTGGACACTCTTTTTAACCGAAAAAACAAACAATGTAAGGAAAAATTTGTAAAACAAATCAATCTGAAACAAGATTGCAAACAACCAAGACTTAGAAAGAATCCTAGAAAACCCTTGAGAATGTCTGGTTCTGATAGGGAAGAGGATGACTGCCTTAAAAATTATTTGGACTCTACACGCTACTGCTACTTCTTCAGCTAGAGTTCACATGCGGGCTGTAAGAGAGTAGGGTGTGGGTACACGCATGCAGACCTTATGCAAACCACGTGTACCTCTGTGGGTCTCGAAAAAACACAGTCAAGCAAATAACAGAGACAACTGGTATGGGAAACCAGACTCTCTACTAGTTCAGACTTTACAGAAACTAAAAAAAAACAGGCAAGAAAAACCAGTCTTTTTCTAAAAATTACCCCAAAAAAAAAAAAAAATCCAGGAACCCTAGAGACTTCCCCAATATGGTCATCAATTCTGCTGTGAGGGAAATCTCCTTACGGACTAGCAAATAGGGTTATGCTTTGCATACAGATATGAACAAGAGAAAATCTACTTTCTACCTTCGTCCCCAGACTTAAGTCCCATTACTTTTTAGTAAATACATGGACATATCAACCTACCTTGTTCCAGGTGTTCGATGTCAATCCCTTGTCACACTTGATCACTTGTTCGCAGTTCTCCTTTCCAACGTTGACCTGCATACAAGACAAGCAACAATTACACACGCATCTTACCTATAGACTAACGGGTCAGATATTCAAACATGTACTTAACAAACTATGAATAACTCATGAATTGGGATGGGAAAAGCATTTTCTTTATTACTTTGAATGAGTCAACTTACAAAAAGTCGAGATCGGCCACCGCTCCGCGAACCTGATCCTGGGCTCTTATTCAACTGTCCTCCAACTTCTTTGCTTTGTATCTCTTCTAGCACAAGGATGGCTAAAGGGTTGGGACAATGGGAATATGCAAATGGGCAGAGTTTCTTTGCTATATTTTTCCTCTTCCAAATGGGACCCCTAGCCCTTCTTTTATAGGCTAGAAGAAGCTAGGTATTTGGATGAACCCTCGGCCATGCATGGCCGAGAGTTTCAGTTAACTCACCCAGATTTGTGTGTTCCGTCGGCAACTTTCCTTTTTTCGTGCTTTTGTCGGTCCACACGAGTTGTTTTAGGTCAGCTAGCGTGTACACGCGTTCAGTAATGGAGTAGGGCACGTTGGCCCTTATAAAAGAGGTTTTTTAAAGAGTTTCTCAACAGTGCTTTGGCAAAGAAGGGATATGAGATGGCTTGATGCCAGGTAAGCATGTATGGTGCAATTTAGGGTTATAACAGTGGGTGGAAGGTTAAAAAGTTGTAATAGATTATCAGTATTGACTAATAATTAAAATCGATCATCACATGCTCAATATGTGTATCTAAGAAAAATGGCATAAAACTTGACAACACATAATTAACCCATATAAGAAAATACTTTAAAGAGAATAAATCGTAGAAAATATATAATCACATACCTCAACCTATACAATAGGATTTATGCTACTACTTGGCACATTCCCAAGCTCACACTTAGGACTCCCTTTCTTTATAATTACAAACAATCAAAATAAAATTAGTGTATGTAACAAGTATTAAAAGGATAGAAAGTTTTACGAATACAATCAATACAAAAACATATAATAAGTAATTTTCCATGGGACGATATTCATGCCCCACTTCAACATGCCCAAACTGTCTACAATGTCTTTTGGTTGGTTTTAAAAGTCTTCTTCTATTGAATCCCCCACATTGAGTGCAAGGGCAATAACATTTCCTATCACCCTTTGTATTCAATGTCGCAAATAACCTTTGAAGCATCCTTTCATTTTCCTCCGGAGTAATGTTATATGGAATTGTAATTAACTATTACAAAAAAATCCAATGAAGCAATATAAGTACAATATACAAATACATTCAACCAATTTCACACATGCAAATGCATTTCTATGGGCCAAAAAACATAATACGCGTAATAGATAGGAAGAGAAGTTATTACCCCATAAGAGAGGAAGAGGAAAGGGGAACAATTTAATGGTTTCCATTTTGTCATACATTTGGGGAACATCCTTCCAACATTTGTAAACATTTTGTTAAATGGTTTGCATGCATCCTCCAACCTTTTTCACAGTGTCAAAATCCATTGTTGTAATTAGGGAAAGAGAAAAACCTTGAGGAATCAGAAAAACTTAGCGAAAAGAATATCATTTGGGATGTGACATGGAGATACAAAACTTGAAATCCCAAATTGTTGATTTGCAACGGAAATTATAGAGGCCCATAGTAGAGATGATACCAATTTTGTCTACTACATCTAAGAAACAAATGAGGGAACAACAGCTTGAGAATGAAGTAGAAAAATTGGGGGGTCAATTGGTTGAAGTTCAATCCCAACTGAAATCACAAAACGAAGATCTTGAAATGAATGAATATGAAAAATCGGAGAAGTATAACAAGAATGTGGAAATGTTGAAAAAATTAAAACATGTGTTTGTTGCATCTCCAGAACAATTAGAAGCCTCTACAAAAGGAAAGAGGGACTCTACGGATTTTTCTTCGTCTGAAGAGGAGGGCTTGCATAAACCTCTCAAGAAGCCTAGAGTTACAGAACAGTATTTGTTTATATACAGTTTCTATGTAAATACATTTACAAATGTAATATATATCACTATTTCGGCAGTTGGTTGATAGTGTATTTTATTTTATGCAGTTAATGAATTCAAGGCCATTTATAGTGTTCATTTTATTTTGTGTTAACATATATTTTTTATTGATAGAAAATTAAATCTATTCATTGATAGTTCTCATTTTATTTAGTCTTAATGGACATATGTGATTGTTAATTAATAATTTTTCTTCTGAAAAAATCATATTTTTATTACTAAAAAACAAATTTACATTTTAAAAATGTGTCCCAACTGATAAAATAGCTCAGTGTTGCTTGAAATTGAAATATGGTAAAAGATTGAAATATATAGTGGTTTGCGGTTATAAACATGTATGTGTATGTACAGTTAAATATCAAAGCATGTAACACTTAAAAGTTTCTTGAAGTTAAGTTATACACATATACACCACCATTCTCATCTTGTTTGCAAGACGTTTGAGTAAAACATAAGTAGTTTCATGTATTTGACATGTTGATATAATAATGGTAATTGAACATATTTATCTGTGTTGTTATGAATATGAAACCTAGATGTATCAAGTATACATATGACTTGTAAAAAAATAATTGTGCATGAAAATTACAATACATACACAAGCTACAAATGCAACATTTGTCAAATTTCTTCCATGAGGGTAATTTTCATATTATGACTATTTATAATGCAATGTATGGATAAAATATATATAACTAGTACTTAGCACATGCAACACACACACACACAATATTAAGCCCTAATATGCAAACATTATTGCATAAATACCCTATTAAGTATGTCCATATACAACAACAGTCCACAACCACAATATTTTACTTGTGAAATCATTAATCTATCATCTATCGCTATAAAGCATTTCAGAGTTGTATATGTAATAATACATATAATTTCATGCAACACCAAACCAAAACATATATTTCACCCTTCAACAAATTTTGGGGACACAACAACATATATACAGCCTGCATTTTTCCCTAGCAGAGCATGCATTTTCCTCAATGCCCAGTTTTCATGAAATTTCATAAGGACAATGTGAATAATGTGCGTAATTCATACAAATATATGAATTTTCTCTAACATTATGATTTCAGGAAGTTATCATGCAAAACTTAACACAAGGCTTTCATTTTTCACTCTAGGGCGTGCATTTTATAGCATGCCCTGTTTTCATGCAAAAAACACATAATTTATGTTTTTTAGCGTGCATTTTCTTCTTAATGAATACATATCTCATATTAAGGAATACATTACTCAATACCCTATATATCTATCATCCCATCATACAAAATTCACCATTGGGCGTGCATTTCTGTTGAAATTAATGCAGTTGCAAGAGCCATTCTCCAGAGGATGGAAAAGACCCTAGGTATGAACTAGGGCCCCTAGCACACTCCTGGGGTTTCTTGGTATGAGACCAAGCAGTGAGAGCCATGGAAAAATACCCTAGTGAGGGCCCCCAGTATATGACTGGGGTTATTGGTCTTGGACCAAGCAGTAAGTCCCTAGATGTGTCTAGGGCCCCTGGATGTGTTCCAGTGAATCCTTGCCCGGTGCTTGRATTGATCCTTGGATATATTTCCTTGGTGGTTTATATAAGTCCCTAGATGTGTCTAGGGCCCTTGGATGTGTTCCATGGAATCMTTTCTCGGTGCTTGGAYTGATCCTTGGATGTGTTCCTTGGTGGTTGATATAAATCCCTAGATGTGTCTAGGGCCCCTGGATATGTTCCAGGGAACCCTTACTTAATGCATGGGTTGATCCTTGGTATTGTATCTTGGTGGATAAGACACTAGATGTGTTATAGGGCCCCCATATGTGTTTTGGGGCAACCTAGTCTTTGACCAGGTAGATCTTGATGTAATACCAAGATGTGTTGATGTGTGATCGTCTTCCTCTCTCTCGGGATGGTCCATGAGACCTAGGAGTGCCTATAAATATGGACATGACCACATTGTTGATGTACCCTCGTATGCAATGATGATGAAGTTTATAGGTCATAATGAGACTCATGTGGACAATTTTTTCCATTATGGACCCCCCTTGACTTTATCCTAACAGGCACCCCCTTGTTGTTTTGATTTCCCTCTTGTTTTATGAGTTTAGGGTTTTTATTTTATGTGATTTGGGTTTTATATGTAATTAGGGTTTTTATAATTTATAATACTATTAATTGACATATTAATTAATATTTATATTAATTAAATGTCAGTATTTAATTATAAACCTAATTACCCTAACCCCTCTCCCTAACTATAAATCAGACCCTACCCTCTAGCATTTTGGATACACTCACTCTCTCCTCTCTCTCCTTGTTGCGGCTACCTCAGTGTTTAGTTTCTTGTGTGGTGCGGCCTCTCTACTGGTTATCAGTTTTTCAGATCTGAGCTAGAAGCTCCTCCTTGGTACCTGCTGGTGTATAGGGTGCATGTTGCCCATCCTTCTTCAGTTGTCGAACATGTCTAATGTGCAGAAGTTCCATCTCCTTGGCTTTCAGACCTAACCCTTGGAGCTACAGTTGGGTATGAGAGTCACGACTCTTTCTCTTTGATTGTCAGATCTGTATAGTAGTCGTGGCCTCTCCTTTATCTGATTTTAGCATTATAGTGTCACGTGGTATGCTGAGGTCCATGTGAGGGTTTTTTTCCCTCTTGTTGTCCAGAATTTTTGAGTGAAGAGTTTTATTGTTTTGCATATGGAGGGTTTTCCCTCTTGCTATCCAGAATTTCTGAGTGAAGGGTTTTGTTGAGATGCCTATGAAGGGTTTTCCCTCTTGTTGTCTAGAATTTCTGAGTGAAGGGTTTTTAGGAGATGCTAATGGAGGGTTTTCCCTCTTGATGTCCATAATTTATGAGTGAAGAGTTTTGTTGTTTTTCCTATGAAGGGTTTTCCCTCTTGCTGTCGAGAATTTTTGAGTGAAGGCTTTTGTTGAGATTCCTATGGAGGGTTTTCCCTCTTGTTGTCTAGAATTTCTCAGTTAAGATTTTTGTTGTTTTTCCTATGGAGGGTATGTTATCTTGTTTTCCAGTTCTTTCCTATGTTATATCACTATTTTGTGGAGGTTTCTTTTTGTTGGGGTATTACTGTTACCTACTTGGAAGTCTGGGGTTTATTGATGTTTCTTTTGGGGGTCTCTATCATTGGAAACACTGTCCCACAGTCCACATTAACATAGATCAAACCCTAGAGGTTTGATCCAGGAACCTAAACTAAATTCTGAGCATATTTACAAAGGCATACATACATCTATTATTGAATCAGGAGGTAAGGTAAAAGTTTATTTTTATACTCATAATTTTTGTTTGTTTCCAGATCTGTTTATATCTCTTCTTCTTTATGTTGATCTAGTGAACAAAAAATTTTAAAAGCATTTTTTGTTTTCATTTTTCCCAAATTCTAACAATTTCCCTTAAGCTCGTGCTCATTTTAAGAAGGTCAATTTAAACAATGTCATATTTGTCCTACAAGACCATTTTTTGTCTTTTTGCAAAAMAAAGGGTTTTAAGTTTTCAATTGCACAAACAAAGTTATAGACAGATGTAYAACTTTTCTACAACCCTTTAACTTGAAATATTTCATGTAATATTGACCTCTTTGTTCTATAAGATAATGTTTGGTGTTTTTTCACARCAAAGGATTTTATTTCTCTAAATGCATAAGCAAAGGTATATGCAGATGTAAAAAAATAAACTACACACTCTCCAACTTGAGTCAATCGATTTGGAGGTGAACAAAATATGGGCATACATTTTTCTCTCTATCAGTTTTATCCTTAGATTCATCAAAAGGTCATGAATATTTTTGCATAGAAATCAACTTTTTTGGAGTGTAAATGCACTCATAATTGTAAAAACATGTTAAAAATATTGTAATCATCAATTTACATCTTAAATATTAAATTATGGAGGCTTATCCAACTTTGGGCATGCAATTTCATATAGCCAACTTTAACAATTTGGCTCTTTGGTTTTACAATGCACATCATGTAGGTTTTTGTATGAAAATGTTAATCTAAGGTTATAGACAAGTGTAAAATCACAAATTACATCTTATACAAGTTGAACCAGTCAATTTGGGTCAAAATTGAGACTAGGGCGTGCATTTTACTCAAAGACAATTTTCTCTTCAAATTTACACAAAATCCCAAAGTTAGGTGCATGAAAGCAATCTCCCATATTCTCCAATAGTACTTTAAATTACATAGGTGAATTTACCATATATTTGAATCCATCTTACAACTTATAAAGTAATTTTTGAAGCTACATGGAAGCTTGGGCGTGCATTTTAATTTGGTCACTTAGTACAATTTCGACCTTCCAAATTACAAGGCAAACTTTGTCTCTTGCGCATCATTCCTTTTTAAACTTGAAATTGCAAAATTAACAACATGAATAGGTCTAATATCATAAACCACACCCCCAACAACTTTTACAACTCAAATTTAAGGTATAATACAACATTGGCTTACTTTTTACAAACAAGGTGTGAATTTCTAGGGTTTTACTAGGCACCTCTTGCCTATTTTTGTATAGCGGGATATTTTATGACTACAAATGAAAAAATAAGTATATAGGCTTATGTAAAATGACTTAACAAATCATTTACAATTTGAACCACTCAAATTGAATGACTTTTGAGACCTAGGTATGCATTTTAGTGTAGCCTGGCATGCATCTTGCACCAAGGCAAAATTTGTTCTCCTTGTCCTACCAGACAATTTTTGGTCTTTTTACATAGCAAATGGCTTTAAGTTTCCAATTTCACAAACACATGTAGAGATAGATGTACAACTTTTATACAACCCTATAACTTGTAATATTTCCTTTAATATTGACCTCTTCATTCTATAAGACGGTTTTTGGTCTTTTTACATAGAAAATGGTCTTATTTCTATTAATGCACAAACAAAGGTATATGCATATATAAAATGATAAATTACACTCTTCAACTTGAATCAATCAATTTGGCGGTGAAGAAACTCTATATTTTCTATTATTTATTCTCTTTAAAGTATTTTCTTATATGGGTTAATTATGTGTTGTTAAGTTTTATGTCATTTTCTATGCATCATTGGTTGGTTAGAATTCATTGACCTTGATTTCTCTCATAACCCTCCATCATTTGATTCATCAAAAAGTTATGAATCTTTGTGCGTAGAAATCATCCTTTTTGGAGAGTAAATGCACTCTTAATTGTATAAAAATGTTAAAAATATTGTAATCATCAATTTACAACTTAAATATTAAATTATGGAGGTTTATCCAACTTTGGGACTGTAGTTTAATATAGCCAACTTTAACAATTTGGCCTTTGGTTTTACAAGGCAATTTTTCACCTTTATGAACATCAAATAGGTTTTTGTTTGAAAATGTCAATCTAAGGTTATAGACAACTGTAAAATCACAAATTACATCTTTTGCAAGTTGAACCACTCAATTTGGGTCAAAATTAAGACTAGGATGAGCATTTTACTCTAAGGCGGTTTTGCATTCAAATTTGCATGAAATCCAAAATCCAAGTGCATGAAAGCAACCTCCCATGTTCTTTTATTGCACTTTAAATGACATAGGTAAATTTACCATATATCTAGCTCCATCTTACAACTTATAAAATAATTTTTTGAGATACATGGAAACTTGGGCATGCATTTTAATTTGGTCACTTAGTACAGTTTTGACCTTCCAAATTATAAGGAAAACTTTATTTCTTTTGCACAACAGCCCTTTTTCAACTTGCAATTGAAAAACTTACAACATGAATAAGTCTAATATGATAAATCACACCCCTAGCAAGGTGCAACGGTGACGTGGCAGTGCCACGTGGGTGAAACGGTGGCAGGCCACTAGGCGGTGGTGGGGTCACAATGATGATGACAACGTGGCACCATCAACGATCTTGCTTGTATACCAATAGTTTTCACTGTAGTTGAACAGTTTGCAGAGAAGGTGGTTTATAAACCTTCCTTTGTGATCTTTGTTTGATGACGGGGTGCCACATGTCCCTAGTGTTTTGGTAGACGCATTTATTGCAAATCATCGAAGGGGAGTCAGAAGTTCGATGACTATCGAACGTATTCAAAGTCCGACAAACGTCGAGGCACCAAGAAAAAAATAACAAAATTTTGATCATTACTTAATAATTTTCTATGGTACGATCAATTTGATCTGTACCGTCGAAACTCCCCATCAGACTTAAACACCATATGCAGTAGTGAACAAATGCCAACCATAGGTGAGAGACCTAGTTATGTCATGAAGAAACCTTACCAAGCTGACTAACTTTCCTTAACACATAAATGGGGTCTTGCAATGGCTAGATGTTTAGTTCAATATTGGTATCATCGGCGCTCTATTTTCATTTGGAACGGTGAATATTGTTTTGGTGGATATAATGTGTGTGTGTGTCTAATGGCTACATTATATATATATATATATATATATATATATATATATAT
>JASDQU010240934.1:106830-128157 GCA_032191745.1 Picea mariana
TAGGGTTTCTTCTTGCTTTCCGTAATAATCTATTCTTGTCAGGTTTACACATGGAGGTAAATACCTCCCGCATATACCATAATATCAACACTCCCTCCTAGCTAGGGAGGTATTGAAGGTAATGGTCTTGAGCATAAACATACCATTCACCTAGTAGCATCATCATAGTCATATAGACTATCTCATTATTAGATCACGAGCACCATCATCACTATCAGTGTCATCTGACAGCATCAACTACATCATCTCATGAAACCATACTCCATCTAAGTAATCAGACATGATGTTGGATAAGTCACTCACTCCACGGAGTGATGCAAGAACCATTCTTCTAATCCGGACATATGTCCTAGAAGAATAATTGTTCCAACAGATGTTGGAAGCCACACCATGGGCTACAAGGACTATTCTTCTAATCTGGACATACGTCCTAGAAGAATAATTGTCCTGGACCATTTTTCACCTGGAGAATGTCACTCCATCAGCACACTGACCATCCATCTAGCTGATAATCAGTTTCAACACTATTGATAGTCTACAAGGCAATCGGAACAATGTCATTCAATAGAACACAACTGTGTCTATGCATAGTAGTACACAACTACAATCCAGTGGTATACTACCACACCAAGTAGCACACAACTACTTGATCAGTGACATATAGTCATAATCATTGGAACACATCCACCACAGTAGCATATATCTATTGTCCAGAGACATACAGTCTCCATGGCAATCATATCATCTGATATCAACCTGCACAGAAAAACAATGTCATGATATAAACTGAATCATCTGGGCCATTCTTCCACTCACATCTGTGAGATATGGAAGAGCATCTGCCCTCAGAAGGTAAAACATCAGTCATGAGTTATTGGACTATTCTTCTCAAGCATAGAAGAATAATTGTCCTGATTTTTGAGCCTAGACCATTCACCTATCCGAGCCATTCCTTCGGCACTAAAAAAAGTGCAACCTAGAGAGAATGAGTCTGCCCTAGGGAATGTTTGTCCCTGATTGTTGAACCTGGACCATTCACCTATCTGGTCCATTCCTCCGGAACTAAACAAAGTGAAACCTGGAGAGAATGAATCTGCCCTAGGGAATGACTGTCTAAACCATTTCCTAAGGAAATGACTGTCCTGCACGAATCTCCAAAATGGACCATTCTTTGAAATTGCTCACAACTATGAGCTTCAAAAGAATGATTGTCTGACGAGGTGGACCAGTCTTCTTGACCACTACTGAGAGTGACTGTTAAGAAGAAAGATTGTCCTAGACCATTCCCCCACACTAGCCACAAGGGGAATCGTTGCCTATGGTACATCAACAATCCATCGAACCATTTTCATTACGAAAATGATTGTTCGATCTAGACCATTTTCCGAACTGGAAAAATGCATGTCCGTCAGAAATCTCAAACCACTTTCTGAATTGGAAAGGAACTGCTCATCTTGGACCATTTTTCGAACTTGAAAAATGATTGTCCATAAATCAATAACACATCAGTGCTCCCTCCCATCCTGGGAGTCATCTCTTCCTTTTTCAATAAGGAAGTCGCCTCCATGAGCTCCAGCTTGTTTCTTGAGTACTCAAACTCCTTCATCCTGGACAAAGGCTTTACCAAAATATCTGCTTATCTTCTCATCTGTGGAGATATATTGGAGAACCACTTTTCTTTTCTGAACTTCATCATGGAGAATGTAATGCTTGATCTCAATGTACTTCGGTCTTTCTGGAACATTGGTTTTCTCTGGAGGCTTCATATAGCTTTGATCATTATAGTATATCATAGTTGGATTCAGCGCTTTTGTTTCCTGCTAACTCATAACATCGTGGCAGAGCTCAAACTGGAACATATCCAAGTGGCACTTCTTCTATCATCATGAGTGTTTGTCATGGATTAGAAATCCATTATCCTGAACTTCTGAGTAACCATTCTAATACAATATCTCTATTATAGAAGGTTTTTCACCACACTTTTGTTGTGCTTTGGAGGCTTTGCACCAAGTTGTTTGAATCTATACAAGATATTCTTCCATCTGCATGCAAGAGTCTCTTTTTGGTATACCTCAAAACATTGAGGTTGTTATATACTTCTTGTTTGATTACTATGTTGAGGAGAACAGTCCTTACATTCGTCTCATGTAAATTGCAACCCATGGATATTGTACGAGATATAATGTCTCAGGTAGAGGTATGTCTAGAACAAGTTATCATCATAGTCCTCTCCCTCCATCTGGGAGAACCTTTAGTTCTGGATCTCGCAAGGCTTTCATTCATAAGTTTTCCATTCATTGTTCTTCATCACAACTTTCATTTCTTCTGCTTGATTGCTTCTAGAGGGTTCAGATCAAGCTGGTAGTCTTGTGATTCTTGATATAATGACTGGTTGTTCTGGCTTTTCTTTCTCTCTTGGAATCTTCATGTTTCTCTTTAGCTCTTGGGTCCATGGAGTTTTCTATAGATTTCATGCCCTGAAGATTCCAACTTCTTCCTTTCAGGATGTGGATGGACAATTAGGGATACTTTAAGGATTATTTTCGAAGAAGACTTCTTCTGAGGTCAAACTGAACATGTGTTGTTTTTCATCGTTTCTACCATTGATGGGAACATGGATAGATACTTCATAATCTTCAATGGATCATATTATCTAGGATTATCTCCCTCCTAATCCTTTCTTTATGCATACTCTTCTTTTGGAATTATATAATTGACTCTCTCCATCTAAGAGAGTCCACGCTTTTGTCTACATCCTTATTGCCTTCTGCAAAGTGTCACAAGTCTTTTTCCAATTTCTTTTTTATTGTTGACTTCTTTCTATTTTTACTTATTTCATGTTTCTTCAGGTTTGATTTTGATTTCAACTTATCTTGCAGTTGTTACTTCTGTTAATATCTTCCATAGAAATTGTTAACAAGGATTGTCAATGTACTTCACCTTTTCATGTGTATTGCTTGACTCGTAGTCATCGTGATATAAGTCCTTATTTTGTTGTTCTTCCATAGGTGTAGTTTCTCTTTGAACATCTTATTTTCTAAGAAATAGATATGCAAGATATGTATAGAAACTTATGTAAACATGGTATGTACAAGAACTATGAAGAATATTGTTACCTTGTCTTAGATGAAGAAGTATTTTTTATCCTGCTTGGTCTTCTTTGAGGGTTTCCTTTCTTCGACAATTGATGCTTTGTGTGTTTCCTTCATTTTATTTAGCTCGGGACAATGATTGTTGTAGTGACCATATTTTCGACAGTTGAAGCATTGTATTTTTGACATATCTTTCTCTTGATTTGTCTTCTTCCTTGGGCTAAACTTCCTTTTATTTCGGAAATTCTTGAACCTTGTTGTGAAGGCTTGATCATCGTATTTATTTTGGGGTTTATCTTTTGCACTAATCCTTGATTCTTCTTGTGCACAACAAGTCAAAAGTTCTTCAAATGTAGGATACTCCTTCCTTGTGTTCATGCTTGCGGCAAATGCATCCCATGTCTTGGGAAGACAATTGCGTACTATATTTACTAGTTCCTTCTCTGAAATGATCTCTTCAATAGCTTGTAGTTGATCTCTTAATTGAGAGATTCTCACAAAGTATGATGTTGTGATGTCATCACCATTCATTTTCATTTCACGGAGCTCATTCTTTAGACTCATTACTTTTCCAATGTTTTTTACTGAGAAGAGGTTCGTTAGGGCATCGTACATCTTCTTAGATGAGTCAAGATGGGAGATGTAGGGTATCAAGTGGTCTTTTATAGAGTCCACTATGATACTCATGGCATTGATGTCATTGTCTTTGAAATTCTCCATAACTACAATGTTTTGAGGTTCCTTCTCTTTTCCTTCTTCAAACTCTCGTTCCACAATCTTTCCTTTCACGATATCCAACACTTTATTCTTGGCAAGGATGAGGTCAATCCTTGTCTTCCATGTTCTGAAGTTAGAAGCACCTTCTAACTTGTTTTCTGACTTCATAGAGTAAGTCATAATTGCTTTGACTTGGTCAACCCTTGATTTTGACCAAAAACTCAAACTTGACGTCTTAGCTTGCTGAGAGTACCAGGAGATGTGCTAGGCTAGGGGCACTAGTATATCCATAAATTAGGTTAATCTCTTCACTTAAGGTGCCTCAACGAGAGGATTAGGGTTTCATTTTTGCAGCAAAAACTGGTTGCAACTGCAACTGCAACTGAGAAAATCCTCCCAAATCTATCTTCCAGCGGTTAGAGTGTCTGAAGATAGTGTGGGCCCATAACCTATTAGAAATTAATGGATGTTCTCATTTAACCATAGACAAGATAGCAATATTGTCCCCCAACCATAGGCTGAAGCCACCCCTTAGCACCTTAACCTTGACAAAGAATCATTCTGGAAGCAAACCCTAGGCTAAATAGCCAAACAAGATAACGCATCTCTCTCCAAGAATAGTGCACCAAGCAAGAATAAGCAGAAGAGGCCAAGTAGAAATTCCAAACTATAACCAAGAGAGAATCCCAGCCGAAACCGAAATCTGCTAGTTGCAGCAACTGCAACTGCAGCTCTTCTCCAAACTTGCGCACCACTACAGTTGTGAGATGTGTGTACAAATGAGATCAAGAGCCCTTTATTTATAGTCCCCCAAGTCACTTTGTTGGGTTGACTTCTTCTCTTGAAGACTAATAACTTAGTATAAATCATTCTCTTGAGTCGACTAGTCTTCTAGGGTTATTTAGGGTTTCTTCTTGATTTCTAGAATAATCTATTCTCGTCAGGTTTACACATGGAGATAAATACCTCCCGCAGCTACCATAATATCAACAGAAGTATCCTGGGAAACCCTTTTCAACAAGGGAAGAAAACCCAGCCAAATCCTTTGTTATATTCCTCAAGAGAAATACCTTCACCACCAATATAAACCCTAGCACACAAG
Organism: Picea mariana; assembly: GCA_032191745.1. Taxonomy (NCBI): domain Eukaryota; kingdom Viridiplantae; phylum Streptophyta; class Pinopsida; order Pinales; family Pinaceae; genus Picea; species Picea mariana. Next base: position 111,742 of record JASDQU010240934.1, read on the forward strand.
AGGGTGCTCAAACCCTAGAACTCTAGCGCCCAAGAGAGGTGTGCACTTTTCCCAAAGAAGTGCACTTGCTGAAATTTCCAAACTCACATGAAAGATATGTTTCCTCGATGGGGAATTTACCTTTACTTATACTAACCTAAACCTGTCAACAAAAGTGTCTATTGGCACAACATGGTCGACCTCACTTAGCTTATAATATAATTAATATTAGCCAGATTAATTATATTTTACATTAATTAATAGTCACATTAAGATAAGGTCGACATGTACCCTTTACATTACCATTAGGGTTACAGGCAGGTCTGACTCTTGTACAATATAGCAAAGGATCTGATACACCCACTAGTGCTCATCCACTAGGGGCACATCCATAGGGATGTCCATATCTCTGGCTCACCGCATTACACAGGAGAACCAGATCTTCACATGTTCACCTATGCTCGTCCACAGGCACGTCCACTCTACAGATATTATTTCCCACTGCTTCACACAGGATAATCATCTGGAGTTTTCTCGTCAACTCTGTTGCTTAGAGGAGGCTAATACATCATCTTCATTTATGTTCACATGACGATGCACCCATCACTTTGGGATTTCACACATTCACCTTTTTCTCAGCCATAGGCACGTCTAACTCAACAGATCGCCTTTCCCACTGGATAATCATATGGATTTCTTCTCAACTCTCTAAATGGAGGAGGTCATCTCTACGTTCCATCTCTGTCTCAAGCAGGAATGACGTACCCTTCTTAGGGGCTTTCTCTCAGGTTTGTGAGATGAGAGAAAGACTCACATAGCTGCAATGATCCACATCTCACAGGTTTGTAAGCTGGAGAATGTCTCACATAGCTGCAATCACCAACACTCATAACGCCCAAACCCCTAGGATCTATGGGCAACCCAAAATTCATAAAAATGACATTCCACTCCGACCAATAGTAAGCACTATAGGATCCCTACTCATTCCCTAGCTCGTTTCCTTGCTAATAAACTTAATTCCTTTATTGGAAAAATGTCTTCATTTATTAAGGATTCCTCTGATTTTAATTGAGAAACTCAACAACTTCACCTTGATGAGAAAGACATCATGGTTAGTTTTAATGTGGTGTCTTTATTTACCAAAATTATTCTTCCTAAAACTCTTGAGCTCATATCTAAGCTTGTGGACTCGAAAACCCTTAACCTCATTGAAATCTTCCTTACCTCAACTTTCTTCACCTTCAAAGGGACCTAATATGAACAAATAGAAGGTATAGTCATGGGTTCCTCCCTATCCCAATGGTTGCCAATATTTTTATGAAACATTTTGAATCTTTAGCCTTAAACAGTTTCCATCTTAACCCTAAATGTTGGTTTTGTTTTGTTGATGATACCTTCTTTGTTTTGCCTCATGGTCATCCCTCTTTGATTTCCTTTCTTAACCATCTTAACAGCAATTCGGCCCATATTCAATTTACAATGGAAATCTAAAATGAAAATTCTCCCCCCTTCTTTGATGTTCTCATTAATTGTCTTCCCAATGGCACCCTTACCCACCAAGTTTATAAGAAAAAGACTCACAGACCAATACCTTGCTGCCCAATCTCATCATCACTCAGCCCAAAAATATGTTGTCTTAAAATATTTGGTAACTCAAGCCATTCAAGTTTATGCTCCCAATTTTCTTGAGAAATAAAAATCTCACCTCATAAAAGCCTTGGTTTCCAATGGTTATTCTATCTCTCAAATCAGCAAGGCCTTTCATTCAACCCTCCAAACTAATTCTAAACACCATCCCTAGTCTTCTCCTCCCTTATCTCTCATATCTCTTCCATACATCGAGGGTACTAGAGATAAAATGTCTAAATATTGGCTAAAACGATCATAAAAATTATCGTTAAGCCCTATAAAACCCTAAAAAAAATGTTCAGAACTGTTAAGGACAAGTTGGACCCCATGCTTGGCCAAGGAGTCTACCAAATTCCTGTTTAAATCCTTACTCCAACACCTAGGTATCTTGTTATCTAGTGATTTCCTTACTGTAAATTAAGTTAACATCTCACAAAACAAAAATGCACTGTTGGAATATTCAACTCAAGTAAAGATAGCGAAAGCAATACTGGAAACCAAAAATATCAACCACAATACACAAAAATATTTCTCCCATCAACTAAGCTTATCATTCAAATAAATTCAAATATTACAAGGGCTCCCTTACTGGGAAAATGGCCCAAATATAAAAGAGACAAAGTACATCAAAACCTGACTGGCTAATCTGCTACCAAAAACTATTGTACGATCATGTAAGGAAACAACGTGATTGTTACATATATACATGTGTCGTTCTGTGTGACTGTTACACTGAAACTCGCGTTGTTCTACGACCTCTTCCAGAATACCTACATTGTACGTGGAAGTCGATCCTTATGTTGTACGATTGTTCTCTCTCTGTCTCTTCCTTTGACTTAGATCTCTAGATGGAAGTCCTTCTTCACCTATCCAATATCTTCTTGAATCACAGTCCTTCGTGATCCAATTCTCTGAGAAAAAGTGATTCTCTGCTCTAATCAATGTATCAAGTAAATGTCTTCTCATTTACCCTTGTCTTGCTTTTATAAGATTGAGTTATGACTTAATCCTAATCTCCAAAGTGATTGATGATTGAGATTACTTCTCACCTCACTTGAGATCAACGACTATTATTTAATTCACTAATGCCAATTAAAGCATTTCATTAAATAAAACTCAATTCACTAATAAAAGCACTTTACTTTAATAATTCATTTAATTAAAGTAAAGTCTCAAGGTAGAAGGCTTTGGATGACTTCCACGCATCTAGACACTTAGACCTATGTGGAAATACCTTTCTGATGCTACAAACATCAACAATTCCTTGCCCCTGTGGAAAATCGTACATAGGCCAAACAAGAAGATCCTTCAAATCCAACCTTAAAGATCATATTGATCACACACTCCACAACCACATTTCTAAGTCAGTAACAATTTAACACTCCTTCAACTCTAAGCATCTCATTTGCTTTGACCTAAACAAAATTCTTGCTTTTGCATCCTACCATTCATCTCGACTAATTAGGGAAGTGCTGGAAATCAAAAAAAAAACCAATAATTTTAATCGAGATGATGGCTATAGGCTTAGAAAGTCGTGGGAACCCACCATTCATTGTTTGGATCACTAGGCATTTCTTTGTATGACTCCTAAGTTTTATTTCACTTTCTTCTTTGCATAATTTTTCCACTTTTTTCCTACATCCTTTGTCTCTTTTTGACATTTTTTTCCTTCACTTTAATTCATTTAATTTTATAATCCTCTTTCTCATTTTGACTTGAGTTGTGCTTTAATTTAACTGATTTAATTTTATAAATTAATTCAATCTCTCTTTTTCAAGAGATTCTTGGTTTGATTGTCCATTATGATGGGTAGAGAGTCCACCATAAAGGTTGGATGTTTGAAAATATACTAGAGAATTCATGCATTATTATGACTCACTATGAAAACCAAACCAAAAAACAAAAACATTAAAAATACACATTTTAAAATAAAAATGAACAAAATATCAAAATATAATACATTCGGGGAATTGAGTGAGCACAAGAAGCATTTGGAGATCTTTTATGACCTTGCTTATAGACATGGTCTTGTGCTTTCACCAAAAAAAATGCAGATGGTAAAACTACTATAGAATTCATTGGTCTTATTATATCAGAAGGCAAAATCAAACTTTGGGATCCTGTCTTGAAGAATCTCCAAAAATTTCCTGATCAGATCAATGATAAAACACAACTGCAAAGACTTTTCGAAGTTCTATGTCAAAATAAAATTTCAAGATCATGTCTTGAAGAATCTCCAAGATTTCCTTGATAAGATCAATGATAAAACACAATTGCACAAATTTTTAGGAGCTTTGAACTATGTTAGATATTTTTATAAAAATCAAGCTTAAGATGCAACTTGTTTATATCAAACACTAAAGAAAAAGCAACAGCCATGGACATCAAAAGTGGCAATAGCACTGAGGAGAATTAAAGAAAAACTCATGAATCTGCCAATTCTCAATCTACGATAAGAAGGAAAGAACTTTATTTTGGAGTCTGATGCTTCTGACAATACATGGTATTGAGTCTTACTTCGGCGAAAACGAAGAATCGATTTGCATGTATGCTTGAGGTACCTTCAAGAATGTAGAATTAAGGTGTCCTATGATCACAAAGAAATCATCGCTGTTAAAAATTCTCTCTCTAGATTCAGGTTATTTTTTAAGCCAAGCAAGTTCATCATCCGCACATATCTTAAGCATATGAAAGAAATTATTAAGAACAATGTACTCCTTGAAAAATGTAATAATAGTAGAATTTGAAGATAGAATTTATGGTTAGATGGATTTGATTTTGAAATTTAATACAAACTGGTGAAGCAAGTGTGCAATAGCGTGAAGGATTTAAATTTGCAGTTTTGAATGTCTTGAAAACTGTAGATAAAAAAAAATATATTGCTTCATGTTCTTGTTCTAGCTCTGAAGATGAAGATTTATTCCAGAATATCAAAAATCATCTGGCGCATAAATTGATTCTTGAATTTTGGTGATCAAGGCACAATTTTGTAAATAATTACAATGATTTTGTACATTTTTGGTGTAGTATGACAATCATATATCAAGTAACAGATGTAAGAGAGTATTAGAATTCTATGATTCAATAATGTTTAAATTATTAAAGCTTGAGTGGGCATAATGGTTAAGACATGTGTTTCTTCTTAAAAGGTCACAAGTTCAAATCCAGAGAGATAATGTAGGGTAGGGTAAATCCAGAGAAGTAGAGTAGAATATATCTCTATAGATTTTACTAGTCAAATAGGTGACCTTACAGAAATCATTTAATTGTAGGGAAATCATGTCATTTCCCTAGACTGAATGGTTTTGTGTGTTTATCGATAAATTTTGTCGTGGAACTAATTTCTTGTTTGCACCATTTTGATTTCATCCATAGTTTACAAGCAAACCTCCTCACACGAGCTCAACATCATTATTGGTTTGTATTTGCTCTAGAGTATCTACATTCAAATTTTAAATTAATTTCAAAAGAATTCAAATTTTAGATTAATTTCAAAAGATTTGCAAACAAGCAAAGGAATGGAAGATCCACTCAAAGTTTCGTAGTAGATTTCTTCAACATTCTCTTATGCCAGATCTTGAAGAATCACCAATTTATGAAGGCTTCTACGCACTTCCTCCTACAACACCCCATGGGATCAAGTATGATGAACTAACTAGGCAAAAGACATAGACTGACACCGATGATACCAGTGGTCCAGTTGTACACAGTTGATCAAGTGCACAATGGGCCAAATAGGGCCCATCAACCCGCAGAAGTTGTTGAAGTATTCAATCATTAGCCAATTGATCATGATCGAACCAGTCTGTTTGTGTTTGTCGCCACAACTATGCCCCCTCTGTCTTGGCACGCTTTGACAAGCGTGTCTCTCTAGACAGCAGTGCAAAGAGCTGGGAAGGATGTGTCCTAGATCCATCTCAAAAGGCGCAATAGTAAAATCCCTTTCACATTTCATATCCCATTAAAAACCTATTCATTCTTTCATCTGGTTTGACGTGATATTGCAGCAACTTGGGGGAATCAAAATAGAGAGCCCATTTGTTTGCATGGTACTACTAACCCAACCCAACCAAAGCAACATGAAATAAAAACAAACACTATAGTAGTTAGTTACTCGGCAATGGAAAAAAATTAATGGCCAACCACAATAATAATGAATAATTATGGATGCAAAGTCAAAAGTCTAAAATAGAAAACAAAGTTGTATCTTAAATGTTCTACTAAATTTAAGGGATATTTGTCCAAAATCAAAGGAGAAATTGTTAGATTTTTAAATTTAAGTGATTATTTGTGTATAATCCTAGTAACTCAAAAGTTTTTCAGCATGCTAAACTCATTTCTACATTCAAAAATAAATTTTAAACAATAAAAAAAATAGTAATCCTTCTAAATTTATATCCTCAATTTCAAACAAATAAAAACATTTCCTAAAACAACTAAACAATGAAAATATATATTATGAAACTATTTAAAACAATAAACATTCAATTATATTTCAAAACCATAAACACCCAATTATAACACATTTAATGCTCTACTGTAAAGTGACTGTATACTATCAAATCTAGAATAACTTTAGATCTGACTGCATATAAGCATGCATAAAAATGCTTAACCGAATGCATACTTAATGTTCGCCATTTCAAAACGGCTTTTAAAACTAGTCACTCAAATCACCCCAACTCCGAATGAAAAACGAGAGAATGTAGCACAGTATCCCACGCTTTTCAAAACTAATCAGTTTGTGACGGAGTGGGCTAACTCGGGAGTAAGTTTGGAATTTCAAATTTACATTGTCTATCAAGTGAAAATTTGAAGACAATCAATGTTTTTTCATGTCCATCATTCTAATTTTTATGCATAATTTTGAGTGTAAAATTATTTTTTATTGTTCTATGCAAATTTCGTCTTCATAAATTTATTATTGTTCTGTACAAATAACACTGAATAGGATTATGGCTCATAGGGATTCAACCTCTAGCATTTGTTTAGAACTCATTTATTGGCATTTACTTCTATAAAATTACCTTCACGCAGGCTGCATATAACCCAAGCGGGCAACCCTATATTATATGCCGGTAACTCTAAAGTCCACATAATCATTAAAATTTTTGACAGGTAATCGATGGAGTTACACAACAGGTGGATCATTTCAATGCAAGTCAGTGATGACTTGTGAATTTTACAGAAACGTGTTAAAACGCCCTGTTTTCCAGCTATGCAGTTTTAAATTTCAGGTCAATCTAGAAGTCTGATCTATTTTTTGAGCATCTGGGTTGGTTTAAAATGGGACAAAAAACCCTTGGAATAAGATTCAAAAATGAATAGAATTTTGATTCATACCAAACTCAAGCTACCTTTGAAAATCTGACCGAAAATCTGACCGAATTTAGACCTATTTTTTTTTTCATGAAAAAAAGGAAAGATTGCTCCATAATTAACTTACTCAGTTTGCGAGTTGAACCAAGGGAGACCGAGGACGGGCGAGCGTTAATCTCAAGGCTTTGTTCTTTGAAGGCCGCGTCAAATTGGAGGCAAATTAATAAAATGTGGCCACCGGACGAGAGATACGTGGGATTTGTTTTTATTCTTTTAATAACAAACCCGGATCTCATCATGTGCTCAGATCTCAATGAACTGAAAGAAAATATGAAAATAAAATAGAAAACACTAGGACAGGGATGTGTCGATTTTACATTGGACCGTGCATTCAACAAGACCATCGAACATTTTGTCTATCTTAACCCTACGGTCTATGGCATAGACTGTATTTCACTAAAGCCCGTTTGTTTYACGAACGATCCTTCGGTTTGTTTAACAGGTTTTTTTTGTGTCRGGGACATTGACAAGCTTCTCAGTCATGCCGATTCCAAATGCAGTCAAATATGCACCTAGCGAGGGCCATAGTGACACATAATCGCCAAGATACGAAGATTTTAAAGCTGAATTTTCAAATATATGAGATTCGAACCTCGTTGAAACGAAGCTTCACTCAAATACGCGCCGAAAACTTCAATATCCGTCTATATTTGCATCCAATACATAATCACTTAAATAATATCAATATCAAGCACATCAACTGTAAAAACAGATATTCCGTTAAATTTAAATGGAACATAAGATCCAAACAGAGGTACTCTTTAAACAAACATTCGGAAACATTTCAATAGGAGTAATCTTTACAAGTATGCATAAAGTAATCTTTAAACGCCGTCACAGGGTTAAACGAGCAGAATAAAGATCAACTCCGTGGAAACATTTTGAGTAAATTTACATACTAAAGAACAAGAACAAGTCCGGAGAATACTTACACGTGAGAAGAGGGCATGCCGTATGATTCAGCGCAACACGAACTAGTCAATTAATCTGTGTCAGATTTCACACTCAAATTCAGAATACGTCAAATGTGTAGACTCAGAAGCGTGAAACGCAGGTCTCAGGCATCCAGACTTCAATTTCTTCAAAAAAACCTAAAAGTACTCCTGCACAGATCAGGGAAGTTTGCGATTCAGAAATTTTCTCATGCATCCATCCATAAATATGGAAAAAACACGACGGCACCTAGCTTTCATGCCATTTCCAGCGTAATAAGCCGTATCATTCAGTTTCACTATCCGCAAAAATTGTATCCAAAGAAATTCTCCGGATTCACGTCAGAGCTCAAAATATTTCCATGATTAGCCTGCCGTTTCAGAGACCTCAAATTTTGAAAACAAAAAAAAATCCTACAAACATTTAAACAAAAGAATTCCTGCGTAAGTCCATGAATCCATACCTCTCAGTTTACAGCCTCGGCCTCTGCTTCTCATCATTTGCAATCGAAAAGCGGAAAAAGCATCGATCAAGAAAGCGAGGGAGGGCTTTTGTGAACGTTAAGCCGATACTGACTGCCCCCCTCCAAATTCCAAGCGAGCAAGCAAAGGAAATGACTAAGCTTCCTCACTAATTAATAAATAATATTATTAATAAATTCGAATTTAATTAATTAATTAAATCACAGGGAAACCCTAGCGAACGTCCTCAGTATTATATTTTAAATAATAATATTAATAATTTGTATTTAATTAATTAATTAAATCCCCGAACGCCCTCATTATTATATTTAACAAAAAAAAATCCGTTAAAACAACTATACGGTGATTAATGCTGGGGAGGAAGGGGCAGAATTATATTTAATACGTAGTTTAAATGTTTTATTTTTTGGGGTAGTCTTTGTGTTTTGTCAAACACAAAAATTATGTGGGAAATCTAAAAAAGAATTTAGTTTAAATGTTATAGTTTTGGGTTTTTTGGTGATTTTTTTTTAATTTTATTTGAAATTGTATTAGAAGCTGTTGAATTTACAGGTTAAGTTTGTATAGTTCTATTTTTTCAAGGGTTTTTCATCACATGTAGCATAGAATATTTAGACAACTCTATAAAACTGCATATTCTAAGTGTTGTGGAGTTAGTGAGTACCATTCAAAAAATTTATTTAAACAATTTAAAATTGCATTTTTAATAATTAAAAATATTTAAAAATAAAAAATCTGCTCACATATATGTGAGCCTGCTCACATATACAAGTGAATAATGATTAATGATTTGGAGAAAGGGACAAAGGAGGAAAGAGGAAATGTTTTTTAAGGAGTAGTTGTATGTATTCCAAAGCAAAAGCAAAAATTTAAAGTAATTATGTAACATTTAATGTATTACTTATGCATATAGTAAATGTAAAACAAAGGTGGTGAGAGTGGTTACTCAATGGATTTGAAAGTTGAAGTAGAATTTGATAGATCTAGGCATTAGTCACTTGGGAACCCACAACATATTAGACACATTTGGACACATTTAAGTTTTTAGATAACATTCTTGGCAAGATAGAGGATTTATGCAAAAAGACTTGGATAAAATTGGTAGACAACATTCTTGGCAAGGTAGAGGATTTATGCCAAAAGAATTGGATAAAATTGGTGGAAAAACTCTGTGAAAAGAATCCAATAAATTTGGTAGGAAAACTCTGCAAAAAGAATCCATTTTTTATGAAATTGTTTGTCTTCTTTAAAAAATTAACCATCAAAAATTATATGCTTGATGGTTGTTCTTTTAAAAATATACATGAATCAGTTGTATATGAATCATTTGTATCTGTTTGTTATTGTATTTGTTAAGTTATGAATGAAATATTGGTAAGGATTTTGTATATCAATTATAAAGAATTTAGGAAATACAGAATTTAGGAAGGTTCTTTGCAGTCCTATGTACTCTGAATGACATATTTTAATAACATCTATACCTATAGTTGCCTCAAGTGAAGCATGATATCTAGGTAGGTTGGCACCCACTTAGAGTCTATTTAATTTGAAAAATGAATAATGTTAAAATTTAAATTTGTTCTAGTTTCAATACTTGAAAGATGTTAAAATTGGATGTACATCTAATATGTTTTAGTAATTTGTTGGTATTATTATAAATTTTACTATATTCATATTCTTAAAAAATTTAGATTAAAGTAAATCAACTAATTCATTACCTTTGTTAAGATTAGATAAATCTAATTTGGTTTTAATTGATGTTATTAATCATTATCATTATCATCATAATATATTTTTTTTAAGTTAATCTAAAAAATACTAATTTAAAAAAATAGTGTAGATTGATATTATAAATCTTTCTTAAAAAATAATTTTTACATGTAAATTTTTGAATTAATATAATAATGTCCATATCAACTATCACTCATATTAGTGATAATTTTATATTTTGTAAGTAATCTTAAATGATTTCATATGCAATATATTATAAACATTGATATAATAAATTTTGACTTGTTTATACTTTTATAACTAAAATAGAAATATTTAGTTGTTATGAGCATTTAGGGTTAGGAGGCCCCATAATTGCTATAAACATTTAGGGTTAAGACTTCACAAAACAATCTAAGTTTCACCTCCTAAAGTACCACCAAAGCTCAAGCTTCCTCAATTTGATTTCTATTATATCTATTATTTAAGTCTAGGGTTTTCAAAGATATAACATATATTCAAGTTAACATGATATATACAACTTTCTCAATTTGATTTTTATTATATATTATTTAAATACAAGGTTTTCAAAAATATATATGTTCAAGTGTATATTATCTAAACCTAAGTTTTTAAAAAAATACTATAAATTCAAATTAACATGATAAATACATGGAAGACAAATCTATTAAAATTATATCAATTTGTCAAAACAGTAAATATCAAATAGTGTTCACATAAATCTCTCTAATGCATGAAAAAGACATCCTTTGTAATTACATGTTAGTCGCTTCCATTTAAACCAATCTCTTGAAAAGACTAGAAACTAGAAATTTATATTTCATTAAATCACTCTCATAAGAAGAAGAGCATAAATTTGAAATATCTTTCCTATTAACATTTAAGTTACAATTGAACACATAGTTGAATCTCAACAACCTTTGTTTAAGAAATTTTAAAGTACTTTTAGTTTTATTTTTTTTTAAATTATTTGAATTTTCATATTTCAATTTATTTTTATTTTATATTTTGATGATTTTGTATATATTTTTGTGGTTTAAAAAATAATAAAACATGAATTAGAAATAATAAAATTTAATTATAAAAATAACAATAAATAATAGATAGAGATATTTAGTAGTTTGTTTTATTATTTGTTTTTTTTGTTTAGTTTGATTTTTTTTAATCAGATAATATCAATGTTTTTGTAAACTTCATTGTATCGGATACGTTTTTATATCATTTCTTTCAAGTTTGTATTTCTTTATTTTTTTTTGTTTATTTATTATTATTGCAGTGGTAATGTTGATGGGTAGAATCATGAAGGTGGGTTACACTTTCATGACAATCGGGTCTCCAAAATCCCGAAAATCATATTTTCGGTCGAACTAATTTATTTTTTTCAGCCGAAAAACCTTTCAACTGAACCTTTGAACGTCAAATCGAACGGCAATCTGACGACGCCCTCGATTTCCATGTACAATTTTATTCGAACGGATATTTTTTTATCCGATAACGTCTTTTCGGCCGAAAGATATTTCGACCGAACTAATGTTTCAACCGAAATATCTTTCGATCGAACAAATGTTGATATATTACCTGCACATCGCACCTGTCACCGTTTTTGTGACTTCATAGCTTGTTTCTGGAGAGGTTGTGCGGAGAGAGTTTGTCGTTTGTCGTTTGTGCGGAGAGCGTTTGTCGTTTGTCGTTTGTGCGGAAAGGTTGTTGTTGTTGTTGGCATTTGCTGGGGGCGTTTTGTGCAGGTGGACGGGTGATGGACTTGGAGCAGCGGCGGTGCTGTGGACGTTGGAGCAGCAGGCGACATTCAGGTATGTTTAGATTAGAATTAGATTTTAGATTAGAATTTAAATTTGATTAGAATTTAGATTTTTAGTTAGGATTTAGATTTTATTTTTTAGATTGTTGACAGGGCCATATTCGGCCCTATCCATGTACAGGTTCAGGCCCGAATTCGAGCATGTACCTATACATGGACAGGGCCGAATATGGCCCTGTCAATAATGTTTAAATTTTTATAAATTTTGAAGTTTACAACAAAGTCGAAATCTAAATTAAATGTGTATAATTTAGATTAGAATTAGAATTTAGTTTTTTTAATTAGGATTTAAATTTTTATTTAGATTGCTTTCGGCCCTATCCATGTATAGGTATAGGGTCGAATTTGGGCCTGTACCTGTACATGGACAGGGTCGAATATGGCCCTGCCATTTTACAATATACCTTAAACGCCCTTAGGTACCCTATGTCCATGTACTCGGGCCAATTTTTACTGTGAAAAAAGAAACCAAAACAAATTTTAATCTCGTCAAATAAAACCTCGATCTGCTATAAAAACAGGACAGGAAATAAAATAATTGTTAAGCAAAGAACAAAACAGAAATTGCATCATTTGACAAATAAAACTAAACTAACCTGTCCTTGTAGAATTTAGAATTTAGAAGTTAAAGTTATTCTGGAATTTTAAATTTTAAATTTCTATTTCTGGATTAATTTTTAAATTTCTATTTAAATAATATAGAAGTTAATTTTCGATTTTTGACAGGGCCTTATTCAACCCTGTCCATGTACAGTGACAGGCCCGAATTCGGGCCTGTACCTGTACATGGACAGGGCAGAGTATGGCTCTGTCCCTTATGTTTAAAAAATTTTAAATTTTTAAACATGATTAAAATATGTTTAAACAGGGCCGAATTTTCAATTTTTAAACAGGGCCGAATTTTCAATTTTTAAGCAGGGCCGAATTTTCAATTTTTAAACAAGGCCAAATTTCAAATATGTTTAAATGTTTAAATTTTAGAAATTTTTAATTTTTAGTTAAAAATTTGAGTTTACAATGTTGACAGGGCCTTATTTGGCCCTGTCCATGTACAGGGACAGGCCTGAATTCGGACCTGTCCCTGTCCATGGACAGGGACGAATATGACCATGTCCATGTATATGGACAAGCTCGAATTCGGGCATGTCAATGTACATGGACAGGGCCATATTTGGCCATGTCCATGTAGTACCTCAAGCAACAATATAAGTAGATCTACAACTAGTAACAAAGGCCCAGTTCCATATGAAATCCATACAACCGCTAAGCAAATAGATAGAGTTGCAGAAAATAGACAGAACATAGACTAGCTATTCTAACTATAAATAGTGAGACCAGGGGCTAAGCATGATTGCTACAGGGCCACCACTACTCTGAATAGTGCCCAAACTGAACAAAATTAGACTCTGACAACAACTTTAGGGAAACATCACCATAAAGGACCTAGTACATATCACAATATTTCACAGACCTAACAAAAAGCTTGAAATATAAAAATATGTCTATAGTAGTTGTCGCAATAGGAGCAAAATTAGTACAACGTTGACAAAATTATGTCAATACATTTGGATTTAGAAAGTAGTGATTATGTAATACCATTGTTATGTTTTCCTTAATTGTGTATTTTTAAATACTAAGTTGTTATTATTGGACTACATCTATTTTTTATGATACATTTTCAAAATCACTCTTACTTGTCTTGTGTACTAATATTTATTTATTTGTTGTCAAGTATAAAATGTTTTGATGTGATTTGTCGTTTTAAGTAGTTTTAGGAAGTTCTTGGATGAGAATCAAATCAACTCCCAGTTTAGTGTGTGTTTATGTATTTAACTTTAAAAAAAACCTTCATTACAATTTCATTGATATAGAAAACAATAAATATAGTTTTGTTGTGACAACATTGTTCTCTTATTTTTTGATACAAGCAACTTCTACAATAATGTTTTTTTTTTTTAAACTAACATCTAAAATTGGATTTGCATGTATAGAGTTATACAATGGTTGTTACATTCATGGAACCATTTTGAATATGACCATTGTTTTATGTTAATGTATATGTTGATGAAATCCATGGTGATTAAATTTGAGTTTATTTAAGATGTATTTTGGGATGTATTTTAAGAAATTCGTGATGCAAATGAAACTCAACTAATGAGATTATGAATAATCTATATTATCTTTTCTTTAAAGGAAAAAATGTAAGGGTTGATGTAAGCTAATGCTTTCTTCTCATCACATGTCAATTGTAATAGAAATCTATAAAAAAAGGCAATCTCGTTACTAGGAAGAATTATTGGGTACATGCACAACATATTAGAATATGGTGTAAAATGTTGAAACTTAGAAAATTGAATTAAATCTTCCAAAATATATAACCTAAATTCATGAGAAAATTTAAAAAATCACTAATAATGGTATGCTAGTTTTCCTCTTAAAATATAATGCATATGTTCTAATTAAGATGTCATTTTAATATCTAAATGATACAATTTCTTAAAACAAATTACTTTTCACATTGGTTTCTTCTTAAAGGATCTCAGGGCCAAGGAATGAAACTGCCAAGTTGTTTACTATAAGGTTTGGTGGTTTCAACTCCTAATATTTTCATAAATTTTATTGGCATAACATTTTTTAATGCCCTAGAATCCAACATGCAACTATGCAAAAACAATCCATAACTTCTTTTTTTTTAAAGTAACCATGTTTTCTTCTTAACTTGAGTTGGTTGGGTTCCTTTAGGAGTTCCATGTGGTCACTTACTTGGATTTATTTGATTTTGATTGCGGATTTGGATTGGTTAGACTTTAAATTAGGTTACTTTGAGTTGGATTATTTTTTGCTTATTTTTGAATTTGTTTACCCCTACATTCATAAGTAACCCAATCCTTCTCACAAATTCTCCTCTTGACTTCCTCTTGGGATGGATTGGGTGATAATTCCCTATCAATGATGGTAGGATCAATGATTCTTTCATTTGTTTGATCATTAGAAACATTGTCGATCATACTTGTCCATTCACCCACATAATTATTTAGATCATTTGGTTTATCAATATGAGCTTCACTTTGCTTGTTTGAAAGCCACTTTGGCAACTAAACAAGTGTATTGGTCATGTGGTACACCACAAGGATTAAACCATGCCAATGTTTCTTGGTCAACCACATTATTTGTCTCTAGTGGTTTTGGAACTCTTTGATTCTAATTATATAATGAGGTTGTCTAGACTTATCTCAACCATTAAAGTCTACCATCCCATCGTTGTTGTTTTGAATTGATTTCCCTTGGCGAACCCAACTTCTGATTTCAATGACTTCTATGCGTGGATTTTATTAATTATCATGAAAATATTGTGGTTTTATCTTTTGTCCCTTATCCCTTTAATCATCAGTCTGTGCCTGAGCAGTCGGCCAGGAACCGAATCGACGGTCGTTACTTCAGTGTTTAAAGACCTATAGATTCAAATGCCTTTCTTTTATGTGCATGGATGATGAGTGAAGGATAAGAATTTTCTATTTCGTCTATCCATTATTTATCTTTGAGTTGATTGATTAATGGCTGTATTTTTAGTCTTTGCGCCTACTTGTGTAGATTTGGTTTTTCCTTGAAATTCATCCGATCAATATTTAATTTAATATGCTTGGCGTTTTAGTCAGTAATTGAATGAATTTCACTTTTTTCAGTCTCTTGATATGGCTTATCTACCAAATTCAACACTCACTTTCGATATGGCTTATGTTCCAAACCATAGACTCTTATCATTGTAATCTCCTCAAAAAGGAACTTGTCTCCCACTTTGGTGGTCTTTTCCAATTGTAGTGACCCTTTGACTAAAGTAATAATTATAACGAATAATTCATTTTGGATAATAAAGTCTAATATAGAAATAAAAGAGTCTTAGATGGGAACTAATTATTATAACTTCATATAATATTTAAAGATGGGAACTAATTATTATCTTATTGATGATATTTATATTTATATAGTATAACTTCAAATTGACAATTTATTAATTAATTCATTAATAACCTAGACATT
Organism: Picea mariana; assembly: GCA_032191745.1. Lineage (NCBI taxonomy): Eukaryota > Viridiplantae > Streptophyta > Pinopsida > Pinales > Pinaceae > Picea > Picea mariana. The sequence continues at coordinate 127,732 of JASDQU010240934.1, forward strand.
AGTAACTAATGTGTTTATTGAACCATAATATTGTATATGTGTTGGATATTTAAGCATAGCTAGCACACACATATCTCATATCAATATGTAGACGATAATAACAAGCGATGTTCCTATTGTAATTTTTAAAATGTTAACAACTAATAATGCAAACAAATAAAAAAAGTAAATCAACAGGCTCCCTTTAAACCCTTAATTCCATCTCACATGTCCCACCCCTTCCTTTGTTGAAATATGTTGGAGTTTTGAAAATATTGAACTAACTCTAGAGATAATCCAAATGTGAAATCTTCAAACCTTTTGACCTAATATCTCTAGTAGACAACTAGTATTAGTCATCACACATATAGGGGAGTGTGGATAGCATGACCCTCCCACAACGCGAGGAGAGTGTGGATATCTATAGACATTACCCTTTATAACCAT
>JASDQU010240935.1:11772-34597 GCA_032191745.1 Picea mariana
GTTAGAAAGCATCATCAAAAAAATTTATCCTCCCTTGAATTTCGGTCTTCTTTACTTCACCTTCCCTCTGAAATTCGACTTAGATATCCTTTGGTTACCCCGGTCACTTGTAGATATTCAATATGTTCAAGTGTGATTAAAATGAGAGAGCATTGCCTCTTATTTATACTTTCATGCAACTTCCTCAAGAGTTTATATTTTAACCATCTTAACCCACTTTCCTTATTTTAGGGTTAACCCACTTCTAACCACTTGTCCACTTAGTAATTTCTCCATTAAATTTATTATTTAAATAATTTATTTTGTATCTGCTTTGACTTATAGTACACTCATCACTTCACTTTATTATTTACCTTCTAAAATCTCTTAAACCACTTTCTTTATTTTAAGGCTAACACACTTCTAACCAGTTGTTCACTTAGTAATTTATCCATTAACTTTATTCTTTAAACAATTCTTTTTGTATCCACTTTGACTTATAGTACACTCATCACTTCACTTTATTATTTAAAAAATTTCTTCTTTGCAACCATTTTGACTACTTTGACCTTTTGGGGCTTCTAGATAACTCATGAGAGTTCTCCAACTTCACATGGCCATAACTCTCTAAGCGTGAGGAGTTATGTGACGTTCCACATACCACCGGAAATGGCATGACATGTACTATCCATCCAGAATAGTCTTACTTTCAAATATATTAAAACTCATACCATTATACATCAAACAAACTTGGGTCCATTACCCAAGCTTTTGTGCTACAGGAATTCACTACCAGACTTTCTTCAAGGGTTGACATCAATGACAACCAACCCAAATAATCAACAATCTCCCCCTTTAGCATTGATGGAAACACTCTGATACAATATTGAAGTCATATCACTCATGCTCTCCCTGTGACCATCGATCTCCCTGGAACCATGCATATGTGCTCTTTCTCCAAACATTTACCTTTGCATCTAATAAATCTCTCCCCCTTTGTCATCAATGGCAAAGGTATCTTTCCATCCCTGGAACCATGCCTCTGTGCTCTTTTTCCAAGCATTTACCTTTGCATTTGATAAATCTATCCCCCTTTGTCATCAATGGCAAAGGTATATTTCCATCCGAGGTTTCTCCCTCTAACTGAACTGTCATTGGGAATACTCCCCCTAACTGAACTGTTCCTGAAACTGATCCCCCAACCTGAACTGTCCTCTTTATGGTGCTTCGTCCTGTAAATCTAAGACATATAAGATACGCATTCATTTTGGAGTATAAATTAATCCGAGTCTCTGGCGAAAATACTCAAATGCCCTTGGAAGCGGTTTTGAAAGATGTTTGTCACTTGTTCTTTTGTGCCCATATATTCAACTCTGATGTTCTTCTCTACAACCTGTTCTCGTAGAAAGTGATACTTTATTGGAATGTGCTTCGTCTTGGAGTGCATAACCAGGTTCTTTGAGATACTGATGGTGCTTGTATTATCATAATAGATTGGAATGGGATCATCATACTCAACTTGTATATCTGTCAAAGCTTGTTTCACCCATAGTACCTGAGTACAACATCTTGTTGTTGCAATATACTCTGCTTCGATTGTAGATAAAGATATTAATGATTGTTTCTTGCTTAACCAAGATACTAAACACACCCAAGTAGAACGTTGCTCCACTGGTGTTTCGTCGGTCATCAATGCAACTTGCCAAATATGCATCTGTGTAGACAATAAATGATAGATCATTTCATTTTGGATACCATAATCCAAACTTTTATGTTCCTTTTAGATATCTGAAAATCTCCTTCACTACTAATACATGTGATTCCTCCGGTGCTTCTTGAAATCGTGCCACCTGTCCAACTTTCTGCATTACATCTGGTCTGGATGTTGTCACATATAGTAAGCTATCAATCATTGACTTGTATTGTCTCTGGTCTGTAGACTTTGAATTATCATCTTTGTTCAACTTGCAACTAGTTTGAATAGGAGTGGTAACTGGTTTGCAATCTTCCTCTTTAGCATTTCTATGATATACTTAGTTTGAGAAATAAAAATTCCTTGGTTGCTTTGACGTATCTAAAGACCCAGAAAGAATGATAGTTCTCCAAGTAATGACATTTCAAATTCATTATGCATATCCTTTGCAAATTTATGGCTTAACCTTGATGCAGAGGTTGTTGTCCGGACTTCCTTTTCTGAACCATGCATGTTGTAAATATTTATCAAGTCTAGAGTACCATGCTCTAGGAACCAGTTGTTCAATGTAGACTTCTTCTTCAAGTTCCTCATTCAAAAAAATTGATTTCACGTCCATATATGTCCATACTGTTCAAGACTCTACTACACAATTGTCCATAATTTTGACTCATATGTCACTGTACTATCATAAAGTACTACTACAACTGATTAATCTATCATATTGTACTTTTGCTAACTGAATGCACTGAATCTGTCTACTCAAATTCCGCAAGCTGCTCAAAGGGTGGTTCTCTGGTCTGTCTCAGCTACCACATAGACTCCCCTTGTCTATTATTCATATTATTTGGGTGTCTCTAAGTCGGATGCCTCAGAACAATTCATGCTCTAAAGTGTATTCATCATCATCTTCATTAGTAGATTCGTCATCTCTCTGAGCTCTGACTTCTTTCTTTCTGTCTGTAGATTCATCTTTCTTTTTCTCTGTAGAATTTTTTTCATCTCGTTTTATTTCCAATCTTGCGATCTCTGGGACATGGTCTTTCTTCACCTGTTTTTCGTGTTTTGAACAGCCACTGTCAACATACCAACCACGCATCTATTGTTTGGCTTGTAGCGCAAGTGTGCATTCTTCATTGTTATATTGATTATGTTTTCTTATCCATGTTCTCTTCTGAGGCTCCTGTATGTGATTGTTGTTGTTCTGTTGTGGTTCTCTAGGAGGGACTGACATTCTACAATATTTGGCCATGTGTACAAAGTTATTACACTTGTAGCATTCTACTTCATTGTTCAATGATTCAAACATGTTGTAGCTTATTCTTTGTGTTTCACTAGGCCTTCTTGGATAACCATTTTGTGTATGACTTTCAAAGTTGTTTATGTTCATGTTATTAGCTCTGCAATTTACAGCTTTATGTCCAAAATTATTGCATGAATAACATAAACCCAAAAAGATAGTTTGATACATGGGAGTTGAAGATCTTCTAAAAAGAGTTACTCTTATGAATCATTTTTCTTCCTGAGGCCTATTTGTTTCTGTCGGTCGTTGATTATGAAATCTGAATCTTCTTGGTGGAGGAGTGTCCCTGTAATCTTCCTTGTAGATCTTCATATCCCCTTTGATTGTTTCTGCATAATTTTTTTAATATGTTTCTTGTTATGTTGTGTTGGAGCTTGATCTCTTTTCTGTTTGATTGTATCCAAGTCTGGACTTGTCATGATTAGACCTTTGACTGTCGATAATGTCATCGAAAACTTTTGAGTTCTTTTGCATATTTTTCTTTTGAAGAACATTTCTCAATGTGACAATCTCTGCTTGCAAATTTCCAATCATCCTGTCTCTTTCTTCTAACTGTTCTTTGAGTGATTCTTCAATCATTTTATATTTTTCTATTTGAACTTTCAATTCTGTGATAATTTGCTCTAGTTCTTGAGTGTCTTCCTTCTTGTCTAGTTTTGTTTGTAGCTTCTTGTTTTTCCTCTTTTCTCTTCTTATAACTTCTATGGCAGTCAACAATTCTTCTCGGGAGTCAACTTCTACCTCTTCATATTATTCTTCGGTGTCTTCTTTATCAGAGTCTTTTATTGCCATGAATAGAACTTTTTTTATCTCACTGTCACTGACTTCATCTTCATCTGATGAGATGTCTTCTTTGGTGCATAAGTTTTTATTGAAAACTTTCTTTGTGGTTCCTTTTATCTTTATATGGTTGTTTGTTATTTGAATAATCTTCATCATTCCCCTTATTTTTCTTATGAGGACATTTGTTAGCAAAATAACCAATATCATTACAATTAAAACAAATCAATGGAAGCTTACCTTTTATATCTGTCGTTGGTTCCCTTGTTCAAGTTCTCGACAAAACTGATCATTTCTTCATCATCTTCCGAGATGTCACTGTTGTTGCTATGTTTTTTTTTTTTTTGCTTTCTCTTTTGCTTTGACCTTTTGGATGCTTTGAAAGTTGTTTCTTTTATATCTGGATTTTTCTGTTCAGTTCTCATTTCATATGCTGTGAAGATTCCATGTAGTTTGTCCGTGCTTATTGAGTCTAGATCTGTTCTTTCTTCTAGTGTTGATATCTTAGTACCTTTTGAACAATTACAGTTTCTTTAATTTCTTCTCTCAATCCTATGATTGCATTTACTGTTTCATTGACTCGTAAGAAGCAAGCTGCAATATTCTCATATTTTTTCATCTTTAGTTGTTCGAACTGACCTCAGTAAGTTTGAAGCTTTGCTGCTTTAACTTTTGAATCTCTTTCATAAATATTTTGAAGTTTGTCTCAAATCTCTTTAGCGGATTTACAATGCATAACTTTAGTGTATTTTGATTCACCAAGACCATTCAGAAGAGCATTTGTGGCTTTGGAATTATTTTGACCAAGTTTTTTTGCTCTTTCACTTGTTGGCAAAACTGTTGGTCTTTGTATCCATCTACTATAGATTGTCAAACTTCAAATCTTTGTGTTTGTATATATGTTTTCATCCTTCTGCTCCATAATGCATACTTATGTCCATCAAACTGTGGTATTCCATGTTTATACATGTTGCTCTCCATGATCTACCTTACAGTGGTTAAACTAATTCTTGAAGGAACCAACTCTGATTCCAATTGTTGGATTACTAAGAGGGGGGGTGAATCAATAATAAAGAAATAATCATTTTTAACCACAAAATGCAGTTGTTATATCAATGTAGCATTATCATCCAATAGTTGCAGAGTAAATAAACAATGAACAAATGAGCAATCATACACATACACAGTACACCAGTGTTTTTACGTGGAAACCCAAAGCAATAGAAAACCACGGAATATTTTTTTTTATGTATTTACTAATTACATTCATTGAAAGCACCGACTTCCTTTGTTTTCCAACTGCAACTAGAAGGAAACTCCAAACCCCTAGTTTCTTAGACTACAATCTGAAGGAAGCTCCAACTCCCCAATTCTCTGGTTACAATCAGAAGGAGGTTACAACCCCCTAGTTTTTCAGGCTAAACCTGAGGGAAGCTCCAACTCCCCAATTCTCTGGCTACAACCAGAAGGAGGCTACAACCCCCTATGTTCTCTGACTATAACCGGAAAGTGGCTACAACCACCTGTCATTGCCCCATCCAATCACCCTGACGTAGAAGTAGAATGATAGAACCACTGTCACACTATCATTGTGAGATATATTGTTGTAAACTTGTACCAATCAACATGTAATCAACATGTAACAACATGTATCAATAACCTGTGCCAACATGTACATCAATCTGTACCATAAACAAATGCATCAACCATGCACCAAACGTGTACAAACAACCTGTAATCAACCTGTACCATAAACAAGTGCATCAACCATGCACCAACCTGTACCTTAACCTGTACCATCAATAAGTGCATCAACCATGCATCAAATACACATAAACTATGACTCATCAAGATGTACCAACATCATCAACTATACACCTCATGTATGTGCCAACTCATCAACTACTTGTCTGAACCATGTACCTAACATGTACCTCAACCAAAATTTCTCATCAATTTCATCATCCAAATCTGATTTATAACTCTGTAATAAACCTGGTGTATATGATCATATACCTGCAAAGTTTCCTTAACTTTAACAACAAGAGACTAACATTTTCATCAAACTTTACTTTAGTCTCACATGACTAATTTTGGATTAGTCAACAACCCTAAATTGAAATAATCATAACTATGTATCTGTAATGAATAAAGATCTGAAAATAGTACACAATGTTCTTTGGTGTTTTTTGTGCAATTCCTCTAAGTTTCACTACTTGGAACCTCTCAGAAAATGAGTTTTAGCAAAAATGGCATACCTTGTTGAATTCTAGTTTATTTTAGAGAGCGAACTTGTAGAGCGTGTCCTGCACGGAATATTTGTTATATGGATCTGAAAATGGTACACAGAATACTACAGAATATACTCTAACCAATACATTTGGTCTTACTGAATTTGGATCTGTTATGAAGAAGTTATGATGTTTTTACCTGAAACACTTGTTTTAGAATAGTTTCAGGACTAACCACAAACCCTATTTTCCACAGAGTGTAACTCCAAAAATACAATGACTCACAAGTTGAAATTTTTATCACAGCTACTTGGATATGTTTCTTCAACGACCTCCCAATTTCACAGTCTGAATCATTCTAGAAAAAAAGTTATTGCGAAAATGGTGAGATGACTTGTAAATAACATACGTTAGAAAACATCATCAAAAGAATTTATCCTCCCTTGAATTTCGACCTTCTTTACTTTAGCTTCCCTCTGAAATTCAACTTAGATATCATTTGGTTACCTCGGTAACTTGTAGATATTCAATATGCTCAAGTGTGATTAAAATGAGAATCTTGTCTCTTATTTATACTTTCATGTAACTTCCTCAAGGGGTTACCTTTTAACCATCTTAACCCACTTTCCATATTTTAGGGTTAACCCACTTCTAACCACTTGTCCACTTAGTAAATTCTCCATTAACTTTATTATTTAAATAATTTCTTTTGTATCCACTTTGACTTATAGTACACTCATCACTTCACTTTATTATTTACCTTCTAAAATCTCTTAAACCACTTTCCTTATTTTACAGTTAACCCACTTCTAACCACTTGTCCACTTAATAATTTCTCTATTAACTTTATTGTTTAAATAATTTCGTTTGTATCCACTTTGACTTATAGTATATTCATCACTTCACTTTATTATTTAAATAATTTCTTCTTTGCAACCACTTTGACTACTTTGACCTTTTGGGGCTTCTAGATGACTCATGAGAGTTCTCCAACTTCACATGGCCATAACTCTCTAACCGTGAGGAGTTATGTGACGTTCCACATACCACCGAAAATGGGATGACATGTACTATCCATCCAGAATAGTCTTGCCTTCAAATATATTAAAACTCATACCATTATACATCAAACAAACTTGGGTCCATTACCCAAACATTTGTGCTACTGGAATTCACTACCGGACTTTCTTCAAGGGTTGACATCAATGACAACCAACCCAAATAATCAACAAGAGAAGCCACAAGCCACAAATCTAGCCTTGAATTTTTCAACATTGCCATCTGCTGCATGCTTTATTTTGTAAATCCATTTAGAGATTACCACTAATTTTCCACGAAGTCTTGGGACCACTACCCATACATCATTCTTTAGAATTGAATCATACTCTTCTATCGTTGCATCTTTCCACACTTGATGTTTTGAGGCTTCTTCAAAGGTGGAAGGTTCTGAGTCAATCACAAGATTCAATTGATTTATTAGGCCAGAGTACTTATTTGGTTTCTTGCTTTCTCTGAAGGTGTCTTTAGGTGCTACATGCTTTTCTGTTTCTTTTAGAATTTCCCGACATCAGGTTGGTTTCCTCTTAACAGGAGTTTTCTCTAAGGGAAACTCAATAGTATCCCTTGTGGGATCCACTGAAGGTTTTGAGGTCTCCTCCCTCCGCATATGTGAAAGAGATGAATCTGAAGGTTCAGGAGATGGAGCTTCCTCCTCCTCTGTATCACATGGAAGTTCTCTAGCACGACAAAAAGTTACTTCTTCACGAAAAGTCACGTCTTTGCTGACCTCAATGAATTTTTGACCTGGGATATAAATTTTGTGAGCCTTTGAGGTTTCACTGTATCCCACAAAAGTTCTTTTATTTCTAGAGCGCTCTAGCTTAATCCTATTTTCTTTAGGAATATGAATATAGACTGGACTACCAAAAATTCTCAAATGATCAATTAAGGGCTTTATACCGGTGAAAACTTTTTCTGGAGTTTTTTCTTCAAGGGCTTTATGAGGACACGTGTTCTGAATGTAGATTGCAATTCTTGCAGCTTCGGTCCAAAGAGATAACAGTAAATTCTGATCATACATCATGGCTCTGGTTGCTTCACAGATCGTTTTGTTCTTTCTTTCTGCAACCCCATTCTGTTGGGGATTATAAGGCACAGTCAGCTCCCTCTTAATCCCAGAAGCCCGACAAAGTTCATCATACTTGTAGGAGTCAAATTCTTTTCCATTGTCTGTTCTGAAAACCCGGATGTGTCTACCTGTCTGATTATCAACAAGATTCTTGAAATCTTGAAATCTGCTGAAAGATTCATCTTTAGTCTTCAAAAAATAAATCCAAGTTTTATGAGAACAATCATCAATAAAAATGATATAGTAAAGACAATCATTCATAGATGGAGCAGACATAAGTCCACAAAGATCAAAATGAATTAGATCTAAAATGCCATTAGTTTTTCTATTGCTATGAGAATAAGCTTTCTTTGTATTCTTATCGAGAGCACAGCCTCTACAAACACTACCATGCTCAAAYGAAAACATTGGCATACCTGTTACCATCTTTTGCAAACCTGGAAGTGCGTTGTAGTTGAGATGTCCAAGTCTTTTGTGCCACAGCTCGCAAGGGTTTATCATCTCATGAGCTAATGCTTGAACAACTTGACCTGTGATTTTGTAAATTCCACTCTCACGAGTTCTGATAGTCATGGCAGAGTTCAAATCTCCATTTGAGGGCCACATGAGAGTCTTCCCTTTGGTGAAGACTATTGAGTATCCTTTGTTTTCTAACACTGCAACTAAGATGAGAGTTTTCTTTAAACCAAGAACATAAAGAATTTCATCCATATGAAATACATTACCTGATTGAAGCTGAAATGAAGCAGATCCAAACCCTTTTATGTCATATGTACCATCATCACCCAGTTCTACCTTTACATTGAATTTATTATCTCAATAATTTGTAAGATTTTGTTTGAAGCCTGTCATGTGTTTGAAGGCACCGTTGTCCATTAACCAAACCTCCTTCGACTTGGTTATAGTGTCATAGAGGGATGAGATGAGATAATATTCTTGGTGTTATTCTTGCTCTTTGGTGGCAGTCCTAGTTCTTTTTCTTTGAGGTTCTTATTGAGGTTTTGCTTCTTCAGTGGCAATCGAGGCATGGAACTTACATTTTCTTCTTTGCTGAGAGGGAGGCTTCCTACAATCTTTTGCATAATGTCCTAACTTATTGCAATTAAAACATCTTACTTTAGATAAATGAGGATGAAGATGAGATAGCTTACCTTGAGGTTTCTTACCTTTGCCTTTGGGTTGAGGAAACTTATTTCATCTCTTGGCTTTAACTGAAAGGGCATGATCTCTTACAGTTGAGTGCTCATTTCTACTTTTGAGTCTTCCTACTTCTTCTAAGCAATCATGCCATAATCTCTCGAAGTTTGGTTGAGATTTTTTTTTGTTGACTGAAGCAATAAAGATTCCCCGTGACTCAGGGAATCCATCAACTACAGTTTGTACAAGGTCATCATCATCCACAACAACTCCTATTATTGTAAGCTAATCTCTGGTCTAAGCAATCTTGGAGAAGAAGACGACGATGGTTTCATCATTTCTCATCCTTAATGTACATAGTTGTTTCTTTAATATTATTTTCTGAGTTGGAGCCTTATTTTCATAGAGATTTGCTAGGTCATCAAAGCATTCTTTGACAGTCCTTAGATGACCAATAATGGGCATCATGTTGTCCCTAACTAAGTCAAAAATGATTCTTTTAGCTTTGGTCTGTCTCTTCTTGTATGTTGCCCTGTCAGTATTTGAAGTGGGTTCTTTTATTACCCTGGTAACCAATTGATCCAAGTCACCCTCTTCTAGGATGTTGAGTATCCTACACTTCCAAACATTTAAGTTGGAGACCCCTTCAAGTCTATCTTCTTCCTTGACTAAAGATGAGGTCATGTTGAGTTCTGGATCAGTTTATGAAATGAATTTATTGTTGATCTGCAAAACAAACCCTAAGAAATGGATCTACGCAAGCTCAAGTCTGCAATTCTTGAGCTCTTTTCATGCCCTAAGCTCTGATACCATGTTAGAATTAGGGAAAAATTGAAAAACAATAATGTTGTTAAATTTATGTTCACTAGATCAGCACATGTAAGAAATGAAATAAACAAATCTAAATTAAATTCTGAGGATAATAAAAATTTATGAGTGTAAAAACAAACCTCAAGCTTACCTCTTGATCAATGAAAGATGTACCTGTCATATGTGTGGATGTATACCTCTGAAGTATGCTCAGAAATTAGTTTAGGTTCATGGATCAAACCTCTAGGGTTTGATCTCTGTCAATATGGATTGTGGGACAGTTTTTCCAAAGTATAGACCACCAAAGGATGTTATCCACAAGTTGAAACATCAATAACACCACAAAGGAAAACAGTAGGACCTCCAAGTAGATAACAGCAATACCCTAAGCAACTGAAAAGGTAAAACCCTCCATAGAAACAAAATATAGCACAGGGATGAACCGGACAGCAAGAAGGACACCCACAGGAGCCTCAGCTCAACACTCGACAGTCAAGAGGAGAGGCCACGACTACTAAACACAAGCCTGGAAGTCAAAGAAAGGGGCCACAACTCTCAAATACAGACCTGGTAGACAAAGAAAGGGGTCGCGGCTCTCAAATACCTGCCAATCAAAGAAAGGGGCCGTGGCTCCTTATACACCAGCAGACAACAAGATGGAGCTCCCAGCCAAGCAAAATACCTTAGATCATAAACTGATAAACCAAAGGAGAGGTCGCACCAACACAAGAAGCATTTCACTGAGGTAGCCGCAACAAGGAGAGAGAGGAGTGAGTGTGTGTGTGTTCAAACGCTAGAGGGTAGGGTTCTTTTTATAGCTAAGGAGAGGGGTTAGGGCTAATATAATAATAATTAAATATTGACAATTAATTAATATAAATATTAATTAAATGTCAATTACTATTAATGTAAATTATAAAAATCTCAATCACATAAAACAAGAGGGAAAGCAAGACAACAAGGGGGAACCTTTTAAGACAAAGTCAAAGGGGGGTCCATAATGGCAAAACATGTCCACATGAGTCTCATAATGACCTATAAACTTTATCATCACTACATAAAAGGGTACATCAACAATGTGGTCATGTCCATCTTCATAGACACTCTTAGGTCTCATGAACCATCCCGGGAGAGAGGAAGAGGATTACACATCAACACATCTTGATATTTCACCAAGATCCACCTGGTCAAAGACCAAGTTGCCCTAGGACACATATGGGGGCCCTAGAACACATCTAGGGTCTTATCCACCAAGGTACAAGACCAAGGATCAACCCATGCATTAAGAAAGGGTTCCCTGGAACACATCCAAGGGCCCTAGAACACATCTAGGGACTTATATCAACCACCAAGGAACACATCCAAGGATCAATCCAAGCACTGGGCAAGGATTCCCTGGAACACATCCAGGGGCCCTAGAACACATCTAGGGACTTACTGCTTGGTCCAAGACCAAGAACCCTAGTCATATACTGGGGGCCCTCACTAGGGTCTTTTTCCATGGCTCTCACTGCTTGGTCTCATACCAAGAAACCCCAGGAGTGTGCTGGGGGCCCTAGTCCTCAGCTAGGGTCTTATGCCATCCTCTAGGAGAATGGCTCTTGTAGCTGCACTAATTTCAACAACCTTCAATATGGAGACCTACATACATTGAATGATATACCATTTGAGAAAAACATCGCACGAGTGATGCATTAATACCCTTTAGATCACATAGGCAACCAAGTGGATGATTTTAATGAGGACGTCGGTTTTGTAATGGCTCAAGAAGGTGTGTTTTAGATGGGGAAGAACATGTAGCACTTTTATCCATTCAAGTTCATAGAAATTGTTAATTGCAAACACCCTTTCTAATCTGATCTACAGATTGCATAACGGGTTTTAGTTTGCTCCCTCTTCTTTCCAAACCTCGGTCAAATGCAACCTCGCTCTTGCCACTAAACTATATTTGATTTCCTTATAATAAGAGAAAACCCAAATCTTCACTCCATTTATTCCACTTGCCCGGGCACCATATGAATAACCACCGGTCTTCACAACTGCTCACAATTTCTGCTCAAATGCGCTCTTGGCATCGAAAATCATTTTAGATGCCACAGGGCATTAGAGGCTTGTTTTGGTTTGTTGACTGACACAGTAGAAGGGGTGCTTGAGCTTGCCATTTGCAAATTTATATTGCTAGGAACTTGGAAGAAATCTGAAAATGTGAGCAAATAACTGAAGAGGAGTAAAATTATCTCCATGTCGCACTTTTATCCATTCAAGTTCATTGAAATTCTTAATTACAAATGCCCTTTCTAATCTGATCTACAGATTGCATCACGGATTTCAGTTTGTTCCCTCTTCCTTCCAAACCTCGGTCAAACGCAACCTTGCTCTTGCCACTGTGACTGAACTGTATTTAATTTCCTTATAATAAGAGAAAACCCAAACCTTCACTCCATTTATTCCACTTGCTCCCCCACAGTATAAATAACCACCAGTCTTCACAACTGCTCACAATTTCTACTCAAATGCGCTCTTGGCATCCAAAATCATTTTAGATACCATAGTGCAGTAGAGGCTTGTTTTCGTTTGTTGAGTGACATGGTAGAAAGGGTGCTTGAACTTGCCATTTGAAAATTTATATTGCTAGGAACTTGTAAGAAATCTGAAAATGTGAGCAAATCGCTGAAGAGGAGGAAAATTATCTCCATGTAGGACTTTTATCCATTCAAGTTCATTGAAATTCTTAATTGCAAATGCCCTTTCTAATCTGATCTATAGATTGCATCACGGATTTTAGTTTGTTCCCTCTTCCTTCTGAACCTCGGTCAAATGCAACCTTGATCTTGCCACTGTGACTGAACTATATTTGATTTCCTTATCATAGAGAAAACCCAAACCTTCACTCCATTTATTCCACTTGCTCCCCCACCATATGAATAACCACCATTCTTCACAACTGCTCACAATTTCTGCTCAAATGCACTCTTGGCATACAAAATCATTTATATGCCACATGGCAGTAGAGACTTGTTTCGGTTTGTTGAGTGACACGGTAGAAGGGGTGCTTGAGCTTGCCATTTGCAAATTTATATTGCTAGGAACTTGGAAGAAATCTGAAAATATGAGCAAATCACTGAAGAGGAGGAAAATTATCTCCACAAGCAAGCCCCAGATTTTAGTTTCTCTGTCTAGTTTGCTCGTTGAATGTGTATCCAACTCTAAATGGTAGCCTCAAACCAAACAACTTCAAAGTTCAAACCCTTGAATTTTCTCTTCTCAAGTTCACCAGCAGCCCATTACAGTTTTTTCCAACCTTTTACAAGTTGGAAAGGAGAAGTAAGGGTTAAAATTCGTTTTTACTGTGTGTATATGTTAAAGTTGGGTTTAGAATAGCTTTCTGTTTTTTTGGTAGTGAGCTAAACATCAAAGGAAAAATCATTTCATGGCCAAGCATTGGGAAATTTGGGGGCATTGCTCAGCTAGCAAATAAGTTTCTAGAATAAGCACATTTCTAAGTCAAGAGACATCCCGGAATCATTGAGAAACATACTGAGAAACGCACAAGAAAAGGTGTTAAATTAACTATTTTTGCTACAAAGCCATTTTTTATCCGGTTTCTCATGACATAGGTTGGGGCCATAAGACCCCCTGTTACTGCTTCCACTGCCACAATTTTGACACTTACAACAACTGATCCCTCAACACCCAAGGCTACATCTCCTTCGACTGTTTTCCAAGAAGCTAACGAAGCAGAAGGTGAATCTAAAAACTTTGAAAAGCACCTTTGTGTGACCTTTGTTTGCTGTTTCTATTAAAATAGTTTATTTATAAATTTAAGTTAGGCAATCAACCTCTACCTTACAATTTTTTAGAGGCTCGCTAAACTTGACAATTTTATTCAGCGAATTTTCAAAATCACCAAATTTTAGAACTGTTGGGATAAGTTATTGAAAGACATGAAAGAGTAAAATCACCGATAATGTTGTGGCCTAAATAGCATTTTTGCAAAATATGACTCAACAAGAGTGAAACTATAGATCATGTTCACTTTAAATGGTTGACAGCAAATACACCTGTCACAAGCTAAGATTTATTAACATCTAAGTGCAAAGCGGTGACAGGTGGGGGAGGGATCATCCTCAATCTTGAAGGACAACAGAAATTTGCTTTTCCATGGGGTTTGGGGACCACCACTAACAATGAAGCATAGGCTTTCACAGCTTATCAAGGGGTCATGATTCTAAGAGGGCAAACCCAGGGTAAGATCGCCATTCTTGGAGATTCTTCTATAATCATTAGGGCACCCCTACATATTATATAAGAAATCCTTTTCTTCTCAGGGCATGCTCATATAGTTCATCAAATTCTTTTCTCCTAAAGGATTTCAGTAAGTTCTCTCTTCCAAATCAGGTGTTATCTAAACCCATTTGCTGATGAATTGGCAAATAAAGACTCTAAGGAGCTTAAGGGCACCTCGAGATTGTGGAAGGAAGGAACGGATTAGAGGTTGAGTTTCCCCATCCCATAAGAATGTCTCAAAATCAAAGTAGTGAAAGGAGCAACATGCCCTCCCCCCCGGTGGGTCACCTCCTTTCTCTGTGATAGGTGGATACATTAAGAATGTGTCATCCTTGCTGCCTTCAGATATGGGGTTATCCGTCACCTCCTGTTTTGGATTCATTGTGCAATATGACAATCTCTCTAGGTCATCCGAGTGGCAAGAAAGGCCAGTCACCATGTTACACTTCTCGAATTGTTCAAAGATCAATGATAGTAATTAGAGCATGCAGGTGGTTCAAATGGCAGTCATGTATGGGCATTCTCATATTTTCTACAACTATTGTCTGGCAAGGATGGATCACTACAACTATTGTCTGGTAACTCTGGGAGGCATTCATGAGGTTAGGAGCTGTCTTTGTCATTTGAAGATGCCCCATGGAGATCTTAGGGCTTCAAGTGAGCCTGTCCTCGACCCTCAAACAGATAGACGGAGAAATTGGAGATCAAATTCAAGAGTAATGAGGTCAGTAGAGCCAGGGACTGCCTATGTGTGGAGTTAGGAAAGCATATCCCAGCTCTACAGGACTGGGAGATAGAGTCAAGGAGTGAAATAGCCATGATGTCGATGGAGCACATCAAACTGGAACCAAGCCTCTCTGTGATTCAGGACCTGCTAGTCCGATTTGCCAGCCATGTTGGAATGCCTCATAAAGAGTTGCTCCGAGGAGCACTTGTGCATCGCAATGACATTGAAGACTCCCATGGGAGACTAAATCTAATAGCCAGGTGGTTTCCATGATAGATTCATCTTGATAGTTCTTTCTATTTTCCATTATATAGGTTATGTATTGTAAGTTTCTACATTTGTTAGGGCAGTTTATCAGACTGTATACCTGCAAAGTGCGAAGTCTGGAGCAGGAAGACACTGTTAATTTTTGTTAATGGGTGGTTTGGGGATTCTCTGTTTTGTGCCTCTTGTCAGATAGAATATGAAATATTTTTGGTTGTATTAAGGTTGTACTGGTAAAGCTGCAGCCTATTTTTTTATGAATACAAATACCTGTTACCTTTAAAAAGAAAACATCTAACTGCAGTTCAGTTTGAAACTCCGTGGGTTTGTAATTTTGCATGGGATAGAGGGAATGTTCTTCTACAACCATTTTCAATTGAGAAAATATAAAGCCAAAGATTTGATATACATATGTTATACAAAATCAAATAACAGAAATTGGGACTAAAATGCTGAAAGAACAGAATGGTGTCTTTAAGTGATGGAAAACAATCTATGAAAAGGATTTTAATTTCCTAAGAGTGACAATAAACTTTTGAAAATCGCAGAAGATTGTTTCAAGTGATTCTAAACAATTTGTTGAAAACTCAACCAAAGTTTCTCAAATGCAAAGCACAGTCAAGACTCAAAACATTCCATATAGTTTGGTGCACATCCAGAAACAGACATGTCAGCATGATGAGCTCGAACATTAAGAAATCACCCCGAGTACGTTGCATGCAATGTCATTTCCTGTTGACATGCACAGTTCAGGTTGCAAAAAAAGAAAAAGAAATAATATTAGGAGTTGAACATAATGGGTTGAAAACAGACAGAATTTCACAGCGTAGAAAGAACAGTTATAGGCCGACTATAATCTCATCTTGAATGTTCAATCCCATCCTCGAATAGTTGACCACATAACAACAGCTTCAACGACTGTAACCAAATAGCTAATTAATCGATTTCAACTTTCATTTACAACAACAACAAAATCAAGGGATTTTAAACCATGAAATGAATGGCCTCAAATATACCTGAGTCTTCGATGCAACACACAACGCAATCAATCAATCATCATCCTTGTACTCCCTAATCAAACAAAAGCTCTTTTATTTCAAGGCACTGAATTCAACTTTAAAGAGCTAAAACAATTAGAATATCTGTTGGAAATTTATTTCAGCTTAGAGGACTGCTCTTATCTCTACGACCTGTAGATTTTAAAAGGGGATGTTAATTTACATAACACACTTACAGATTCATTAGGTTCTAATAGAAAGGCATACCTACGGTCCAAGTACCGAGGCTGGATTCCTGTTCCTTGACATGTTGTACAGGTCAAAGAACCTACTCCTTCACAGTTTATACAGTTGGATACATCAGTCTCACCTCCTCCAAGTTCAACCTTGATGCTACCCTCTCCCAAACAAAAGCGGCATGTCTCTGCAGGTTGTTGCACCCGTCATTGAGGACAGAAGCAAGAGGCAAATTGGATCCAAGCAAGGTATTTTTCAAAGGTAATGATTTTCCATTGACCAATAGATCATAAAAAACTACTCCTGAGCATTTGTGTATTGAAATCATCAGTTACAACTTATGGTGTATATGATGATGGCATTGAGACTTACGAGCACCAGTTCCTTTGCATGGAAAGCATGGTTGATCATTCTCTCGATTTGCCTGATAATAAATGAGAACCAATTTATGGACCAAGAGTGTTCTCTCGGTGTCCCTTTCTGATGAGACATTGAAGAAAATTGCAAAACTAAGGAGAAGGAATAGTGCATACCGCATTGTTGATTTGATTTTCGTAAAACACTGGGATAGCAATACCGACACCGATGCTAAGAAGACCTACAGCCACCGCAACTAGCTGTATCCCCAAAATCAGTAATTTTATGCAGAGAACAAAAGTCATGGCAAATTCTTTCAACATTGTCCCATCAGATTCTACGTGGGAGAATGGAAGCCATAGAAAGCTGAAGCTTCTAACTGACAAAGAGAAATAGATTTTTTAAGCACCGAATAAATCCATCCAATGTGTTAGAACCTATACTATGAGTATCCTGCATTACAATGGATTCAAAATCATATTTACCACATGGAAAATCTTTATTCCTAATTATATCCAAAGGATTCTGGTCATGACTACTGGGAATTCCTTACCACTCATAGCTCTAAAGCCAAATACATGGGCAAACAGGTATGGTTAGGTTCCAAAATTAGATAATACTCAATTGGAAAGTATTTGAAATTGGGTAAAAAAAAATAATTTATATAATATAAGGGCAGTTTGTTTTTCAATGTAAGTCCATTGCAGTGTCATGCCAAAAACAGGGGATGTAACCTGCAAACTTTGTAAGTGTACAGATGCAGCTGTGTGCTTACCCCTCCTAAGCGTAGAGACTTATATGGATTGATGACGATTAGCATTTGCCAACCCACTCGCCGCTCAGCTTGACCCAAAACCTCAAAAATCGAGGATAGAAACAGTAGAGCACCACAATATGAATGTGCACTTTACAATCTGCTACGAGTTCAGTACTGTACAGGTTGTCCAAAAACAAAGCAAACCAAATTCTTTCCATGCCCAGGCTGTTTGTGTTACCTTGGGAAATTACAACTTAGAATGTGCCATGTATAGAATAATGGAAAATGGGCGGGAGATGTGCTAATTGTGCTTACCGTGTCCTGGTCCAATTCAAGGGCTCGAACAGCAGGGTAACATCCCCTCCTCCTCTGTCTCTGCGTCTGTAGCCAACACGACCTCAAACAAAGGCATGGGCTCAAGTTGAATGTAGTCCAAGATAATGCAGAGAAGCGCAATGATGTTGGTGACAATGCAACACACGCACTCTGAGGGGGGATTATTCTACAATGCAACAGCTCCATCGCCATTTCCCTCCTTCCTACCGATACACTAGTGTAGTGTAGTGTAGTGTGAATTCAATTCAAACGTCCGTCCTATCCACCCACACCGATCTGGATGGTAATTCTGTTTCCACGTGGTTTCATGATGCGTGTCAACGTGGCATTCATTGATAGAAAATTGAATGAATCAAATCGTTTGTAGTAATGATGACCGATTCCTTCAACAATTTTTATCATATAACAAAACGTGAACTCTTTACATCCAAACATTAACCTTGAAGTGCAGACTTTTTGAAATTATTAGTACTTAGGGATTAACCTTGAAGCTCAAACTTTTTGAAATTATTAGTAATTGGTACTATACTATATAGTTTTGGCTTAGTAATTAAAGATTTTTTTATTTTGTATTTTCAAAAGAGTAAGAAGGATATTATTAAAAATAGAATTATATCAAAATTTAAGAAAAAATGTGGAGTGATAAAGATTTAGGGGAAAAAAGAAAATTAAGATATTGTAAGTTACAAACTGGAAAACTCATCTGGAAGGCTATACCCGTCGGAATGAGTTGGAAATTGTCCCAATAGAAGCGCTCTAGCCTCTAGACTAATCCTGGTGACTGTCGGATGGAAGATTTGTCCTCTCATGCTCCAGATCTCATCCCCTGGGGGTCTGTGGACCTCCTGGGCTCTTTGGATGCGTCTAAATGATTCCACCAATGGAATCGATTGATATAAGACTCAAAACGTTCGCCCCGACAAATGCAGAACCGGGTCAGAAGGGTTTCCTTAGATCTGTTTTGATGCTCTGTCTATAACCCCAATTGTCCTTCCAAAAGAGTTGTGCCCTAGATGGTTGAATGATGCGCTCTGAAGGATTCCACCGTTCAAATCCGATGGGAAGTGTCTCAACCTATGCGCCTTGGCTGGATCTCAACTAGGTTGGAAGGAAACTGCAATCCGAGCTCTGATCTTATGCAGCTACACAACCCCTCTATCTGACCTTGCACCCTTACTGGCTGAGTTGCACAACACTGCAAACTAGATACTCCTAAATAGCACGGTGAAATACCTGGATGGTATCTCAGATGGGCTAGGGTGTGTCTCTCAACACCGAAACCAATTAATGGTGGTGGTTTCCTCCAGAAATCCACAAAACAGTAGAAGTTGAATCTCTTCCTCCTCTGGGAATTCTCAACATCAAATCATAACAATGCATAATGAGGAATTAGGTCGAATTCCTCCCTTTATACTCTTCCCGATCTAATTCACCATTGACCTCACTTAAGTTAGGCGCTTTTCCTCCTAAGGTGAATAATTAATTAATTAAGTCCCCATTTAGCACCTTTTCATTCTAATTCTTCGTTGACTTAGGCTTAAGTGACTTTTCCTATGTTTTTTGGCTTAATTCATCATTTAGCCACCAAATCACCCCTATTTCTCCCTTTTGTTCCCTGTTTGTGCATGACTATAGTCTATGGGAACACATAAACTACTAATTCACTCCATGTTGGCGTACTCTTGGGAACGAGACATCACAGTCCTCCCTTCCTGAGATTGCTTGTCCTCAAGCAACATCAATCCTGGGTGCTGTAAAATATGCTCTCCCTCCCATGTGGCATCCTCCACTAGAAGACCCCTCCATCTAACCAAGCACTCCCTGATGACCATGGTCCTCAACCTACGCTCTCTC
Organism: Picea mariana; assembly: GCA_032191745.1. Classification (NCBI taxonomy): domain Eukaryota; kingdom Viridiplantae; phylum Streptophyta; class Pinopsida; order Pinales; family Pinaceae; genus Picea; species Picea mariana. Next base: position 31,651 of record JASDQU010240935.1, read on the forward strand.
TGCTCTAGTACCTCCTCCAGCACTAGCTCCAACTAGCCCTCCTCATCCAAGGGTGGCAACTCCTCTGAAATATTAATTTGTTGTCCCACGGCCTTTTTAAGGCAAGAGACGTGAAAGACGTTATGAATCTTGCTACCCTCCGGTAGCTCTAGCTTGTATGCCACCTCGTCGATCCTCCTGATGACTCTGTATGGCCCATAAAACTTCGTCTTCAGCTTCTCTGCTCCGCTCCTCTTCAAGGAGGACTGTCTGTATGGTTGTAATCACAGAAAAACCAAATCCCCTAACTCAAAACTGCGCTCGACTCTCTGCAGGTTTGCATAGATCTCCTGTTGGTTCTGAGTCGTCTGTAAGTTATCCCTCACTGCCCGCAAAAATCTCTGACTCTCCTCCACCCAATCTTTGGCCCCTGGGACCCTGTTGTCTCCAAACACAGACTCCACAAAGAAGGATGCATCGTATCCATACAATGCCCTGAACAATGACATCTTGATAGACATATGGTAAGTTGTGTTGTAATAATACTCACCCATGTGTAACCATCTCACCCATGTGCGTTGTTGCCCCCCCACATAGTTCCTCAGATACCCCTCCACCCATTTGTTGATGATCTTTGTCTGTCCATCTGTTTGTGGGTGGTAGTTGGTACTCGTAGCTAGCTATGTGTCTGTCAACTTGAATATCTCTTGCCAAAACGCGTTGATGAAGCACCCATCTCTATCACTGACTATCTGCCTGGGTAAACCATGCAACCAGAATACCTCCCTAAAAAAAAACTATGCTACCTGTATGGCCTTGTAGCCAGTGGGTATGGCAAAGAAATGTGCAAATTTGGTCGGCTTGTCGACCACCACAAATATATAGTCCTTGCCCTACACTCGAGGAAGGCTTGTAATGAAATCCATAGAAATGCTCTCTCATTTCTGCTCTGGAATGGGTAGAGGTTGTAGAAACCCTGCGGGGTGTGTCTGCTCGGACTTGTTCTGCTGACAAGTCGTGCACTCCCGGATGTGTTTCAGCACATCATCCTTGAGACCCTTCCATGAGAATCTCTCCCTGATCTGCCTATACATTTTGAAGTACCCCTAATGCCCTGTTGTAGGCGAATCATGACACACCTTCATAATTTTTCCCTTTAGGGTAGATTATGGAACCAAGTAGATTCGGTCCTTGTAGAAAATGATGTCATCAAGAACCCGGTATCTATCATCAACCACCTGTCCATCCATCACCTCACAAGCAAATTTGTTTTTGGAGTACTCCACCAACAAATTAGCTTTCCAATATGTACAAACGTCCATCATCGAACACCCTGTTGGCCTCCTGGACAAGGCATCTGCTATGATATTCCTTTTTCCCTTGACATACTCAATGTCAAAGTCAAAGGCTTGAATCTTTGAGACTCACTTATGTTGTCTCTCACTGAGGTATTTGATCTAGGAAATACTTGAGACTGTTATGATCAGTCTTCACTACAAATCTACTACCTACCAGATACTGCCTGAATTTGGTTAAGGCATGCATGATTGCTAGCATTTCCTTATCATAAATAGGATAGAGTCTATTTGAATCGTTTAACTTTCTGCTCTCAAACACAATGGGGTGGCCCACTTGCATCAAAATTGCTCCAATCCCCACCCCTGATGCATCGCACTCTAAGACAAATGGCTGTGAGAAGTCTACAAGGGCTAGAACAGGGCATGTGCTCATAACCTACTTCATTTTATCAAATGTCTGTTGTGACTCCTCTGTCCAATGAAAAACACCCTTCTTGGTCAATTCTATGAGTGGTGCTCCCACTTGTGAAAATCCCTTGACGAACCGTCTATAGTAACTGCGTAACCCAAAGAATCCCTTCAACTCTGTGAGGTTCTTGGGTGTTGGCCAATCCATAATGGCCCTCATCTTCTCCTGATGAACCTGTACTCCTTGCTCATTGATGATATGCCCCAAGTACAATAGTTCTCTCATGCCAAACTCAAATTTGGATTCCTTGGCATATAATGACTGTGCATGCATAATGCTCAAGACCTCCTCCAAGTGTGCCAAATGTTCATCCCATGTCCTGTTGTATATCAATATATCATCGAAGAACACCAAAAGGTATTTCCTTAACTTTTCTCTGAAGATGTGGTTCATGCAAGACTAGAATGTGGTCGGTGCATTGGTCAACCCAAATGGCATGACCAAGAACTCAAAATGTCTGAAGTGGCATCTGAACGTGGTCTTCTCTATATCCTGCTCCCTGATGCTGATCTGATGATACCCGAATCGCAGATCGATCTTGGTGAAGAAAACTGCCCCATGCAACTCGTCCATCAACTCATCTATGAGTGGAATGGGGTACCTATTCTTTATCGTTTTCTTGTTGAGAGATCTGTAATCAATGCACATCCGCAATGTGCCATCCTTCTTCAGTACCAGAACGACTGAAGAGGAAAAATGAGTCGTGTCGGGCCTGATGTGCCCCATCGCAAACAACTCTTTGATTGCTTTCTCAATCACGTCCTTGAACCTCTTGGGATGCCTATAAGGTGCAGTGATCACTGGTGTAGCCCCTGCCTCCAACTCAATCGTGTGCTCAAATCCTCTATCTGGTGGTCTCCCTGGTGGTATCGACCCAAACACTGGCTCATACTGGCTCAGAAGCTCTTTGATATGTGGATGGTATTGATCTCTTCCCTTTGAATCCTTTCGTGTGGTGATCAAACACTCTGCTGCATAGGCCACATCAACGTGATGGAAGATCCTCTCCATCTGTTTTGTTGATACTGCTCGTGGTGCTCTTGTAGACATGCCTCTCAATATCACTCTTGATCCACTGGTGTCTTTGAAGCTCATGGTCAACGTTTGATAGTTGAACCCAATCTCCCCTAATGAATATAACCATTGTACCCCCAATACTGCATTTGTATCTGACATGTCAACTACATAGAAAGTGTATGTG
>JASDQU010240935.1:109214-120195 GCA_032191745.1 Picea mariana
AGTTAGAAGGTAAACCCTTGAGGAAGCTACTAGGAGAGTATAAATAAGAGAGAAATGAACTCCCATTAGTACCTACCCTACCTATTTGAATATCATTGAGTATCTATTTTTTGAAAGGTCTATTGCAGGTACACATTGATACATCAAGTTACGCAAGTCTGAGGTAGTAAAGGACTGTTGGCGACGGAAGTTTCGGAGCTGCAGAAATACTGAAAACAACCTAGTTTCCTAGGTGTACGTGGGATGACAGTATAAAATGTAGTGTACATATGCAGGATGATAGTAGAAGAGGTAGCGTAATTACATGATATGTACATGAAGAGGTAACGTACATTTGAAAAAACTCATGAAAAACTTGAGTGGATGTTAGTACCAGGTCCTTGAAGTCTGAAGCAAGTTCCCAAGTCATCATTCTACAAGTTCTCATGAGTAAAGGTATGTCATTTATGTATTTGTATGAGGATTGAATCTTGGATGATATGGCACATGCTTAAGGTATGTCTTGGAGGCCCTTGATGGTACATGGTTGAGGAAATAATGTTACATGCTTGAGACACACTCTTGGTACTTAGTATATGGTTGTTATGGATCCTTGTTAGAGGCACATATTTGTAGTATTGGCATATACTTGAGGCTTGTCATATCGTGTTATGAAACTACATCTTTGTGATATTGAGGCACATGATTAGAGGCATTTCATGGTATATTGTACATGTTGGGTGAGATACATTGTTGGTACATTGGTACAAGGTGTATGGTTTTTCTGTTAGTGGTATACCATTACTATTGATACATTATTGAGATATACACTTGGAATATGGTAGTACATGCATAGGAAATATCTCTTAGTGGTGATGTACATGGTTGAGGGTTTTTTATTGTGATGTGTTGGTGAAGTTGTTGGTTAGTTTGAGGCTACATATYGGTGAGGGATTGATGTCTAGTCCATGTGAGGGTTTATTACACATGATTATGATTGTATGCACATGTATTGCACATGACTAGAGAGACATAGATGCACATGGTTTGAATGATATTCTTGTGATATTGAGTATGAGATATATGTTATCGGATATGATCTATTGAGGGATATTATTGGTACATGTTTAGAGGAACTTTCTATGATTGGTACATGTTTAGAGGCACTTGCTAGTAGTATTATTGACACATGGTATATGGATGGTGTGGCATAGATATCTTGGTATATTAGTAAAATACAATATTGGTCTTGGTGATGGTTATGAGTTATTGTGATGTGCATAGTTGATGCACTTGTAATGGTATATGTTTTGTGAGTGATTGATGTACATGGTTTATAGTATAGGTTGATTGGTAGAGGTTGGGATAGGTTGCAGGTTGTTGTGATAGAGGTAGAAAAGGGTCAGAGTTTCAGAAAGGTAAAAAACCTATATCTTAGAAGGTCTACGCATACTGCAATATATAAAGGTCGTGTACATATGCAGGCTGCAATATATAAAGGGCATGTAAATACGCGAGCTGCAACACAGAGAGGTCACGTACCTGTTGGTATTTGCTGGTACATACTGACTTCTGGTACAAGATTGATTACAATCTATTGGTACAGGTTGGTTACAAGTTGTTGGCATAGATTGGTACATGTTTACAGTGGTATATCTCATAGTGACAGTGTGGCAGTGGTTTCATCATTTCACTTATATTTCAAGGTGGTAGGATAAGGAAAGGATAGGTGGTTGTAGCCACCTTCCAGTTGTAGCTGCAGAACATAGGGGGTTGTAGCCTCCTTATGGTTGTAGCCAGAGAATTGGGGAGTTAGAGCTTCCCTCGGGTTGTAGCCTAAAAATACGGGGGGTAGGAGCCTCCTTCCAGTTGGAGCCGAAGAATTGGAAGTTGGTGTTTCCTTGAATGTAATTCTTAAAGACATATAAGAAAAACATTATGTGGTTTTCTCCTGCATTGGGTTTCCACATAAAATATTGGTGTATTGTGCATTGTGTGGATCTGTCTATTATTTTTTATTATGCACTGATGGATGTTAATGTTATATGATGAATTAATGATGATATGATAAACATTGTTGAATAAGTTAAAGGAATATACATTGTGGTTAAAAGGATTAATAAGTGGTATAAATTGCTCATTACTGACTCACCCCCCCTCTCAGTTATCCAACATTATTGTAATAAAGTGTTTCTCTTCTGGAGGTTGCCCCCTTGAAGAGGTAAGTGAACAATGTTTCCAATCAATAAAGGTATTATTTTGGTGTTGTGGTTTCATATACTATGTTGTTCCACTATTATTTTATGTAGTACTTATTTTTTTCTGCTATTATAATAGATCTGGTACCTTACAAGTAGTATCAAAGAACTTTCCTTGGCAGAAAATTGTGGGTTATTTTTTTCAGGCTAGAAACACATTTCAATGTCTAAAAGCTACAAAGATCTATCATTCAACACATAAATACGTGATCAGGTAAGCATACCCACATAAAATACAAGTAGTACTTAAGGGCACATTGTTGGCCACCCTTGCAACCCTTGTTGGTACCCCTTTGATTGGTAGTGCATCAGAACCTATATACAGATCAACCTAAATATCCTGAAGCCCTCTGTAGATAAACCGATCATCTCCTAACTGCTATAGTTCCACCGAGAACAACACTCGAGAAGATACTCTCTAGTAACTGGGTAATTTGGTAGTAGAACTAAGGGTACGGTCTAGCCTCTTTAGTTGGTGCCTTGAGATATTGGGTCGAGCAGTACTATTCGCCCCCACATGTATATCAGAGAGATATAACAAAGGGAAAACCATTGTCTATAGAAAACCTAAACACCCTAACCTTTGGGATGGAAACAGAGCATAAAAGGAACATACAAGATATTTTTTCATGCAACCTTGCTTCCTGCATTCGGGTTGCAAAATTCCTACACATTTCTTCCTATTAAGAATTTGGCCATTTCACCACTACAGTATTATTCATATTGGAGTATAACTTTGCAGGATTAAAAAAACAATGAGTATATTGGTCCCATCGACACCCTTGTTTGAGACCTATCCTATTGGATTCCTCTCCTCGCCCTGATTGCAGTGGTACCTTTCATTTTCAATCCTTTTTTTTTTTAGTTTACCCAACCCCCTTCCCGACGCCCTACTTTCCATCTCTCCCATTATATTCCCCTTTTCTCCCTCATCGTTGTGGTACCTATCACTTATAAGTCCTTTTCTATGGTCCTACCCACCCATTTCCCCTTACATCACCCCTTATATCCGAATGGACACCACTCACAACCAAGAAATGCAAGCTTCCATCACTCATACCAAGGAGTCCCTCCAACAAGTTTCTTTTGAGATTGCTTCTGCCAATTCCTACATTGCAAAATTTGAGACCCAAGTCCAACAACAATTTTACACCATGGATGCCAAATTGATGGGAGAATTTTCCACCCTCTAGTCAGTTGTAACCTAGTTTTTGAATTGCCCCCAGGGCCCTTCCTCTTCGAACTAACCGTCCCACTTAGATGTTGTTGGCCCTAGGTTATGGAAGGAAGCGAAGGTCAAGGAAGAAAAGGTAAAATGAGAACTATGCGGGAAACACAGTGACTCTCACTGGGTCGAAGTAAGCAAAAGAGAAAAAAAGTTGGATCAAAGTAGGAAAAAGCAAGTCGTTGGATGAGGATATCAGGGATGACAGATCAGCAAGAGAAAAGAATCATGGAAAAATCAGCAATCAGAGAAAGCCACTATTGGATGCTTTGGAGCACCGCGCGATGAGGAAGGAAAGATAGGCTGGTGAAGCCCGAAAAACATGGGTCAAGTTGACCTAGGGTTTTGGGTAATTAAGGTTTTGACACCTAGGTTTCGACCTAAGGCTGTCAGTGAGGGACTATAATGTATAAATAGAGGTCAAGAGGACCTAGGTTGGGGGGGTACTAGTGTTGAGTATTGATATTGATTGTTGTTGGTTAAGAGATTATTGTACTCTGAGAGAGAGGAGTGCTGAGGCTGAGAGCCTTCTGGTATTGTAAGATCTTTAGTTGGGTGCAAAGATCAAGTCCTGCAGATGGGTGTGTAGGAAGGTGGGAGACAGAAAGAAGAAGAGAGAAGATCTACTGAGTAAGAGCATAGTTTAGAACTATAATCTTTATCTTAATATATTATAAGCATAGTTATGTGGACGTAACCCTAGAGAGAGGGTGAACCACGTGTATCTGGTGTTATGTGTGTGAGATTGTTGCCTAGATCTCTGTCATTGTTATACTGTTAATTGCATTATTGTGTTAGATCAGATGTATGGATGCACAGAGTAGATCTAGCTGGTAAAAGATATATGAATGTTGCATTATCGTTGTATTAGTTCCACTTCATATTCCCTTGGTTGTAGACATCTCTGTCCTGCAACCCCCCTCTTAGCCACTTTGGGTGAGACTAGATTTGCTTCGCAGATGTTGTCGAAAGAGCTGGTAGTTAGGGCTTTGTTGGTGCGCTCTTGAGCATTGAACCCTGGGTCTGCCCCTATTCCAACAAATGGTTGGGTTATCGGGACAAGAATCGGTGTAAGGGAATGCCAAGGTGGTTCCCATCGAAGATAGAGATTCAGACGTGGATAGAGGATCAAGAGAGGGACTTCGTCGAAGCCCAGAACAAGAATCCTAAACTGAGTACTGAAGATTGGCTACAAAGATACATTTTCACCGACATTCACGAGATCTTCTTTGGGGGAATCCACTAGGAGTTGTTTGAATGGTTGGCTAGGTTAGCCGATACCCAGTTCGTGATTAGATCTAGACCTCATGTGGTTTGGACGCCGACACTGATCCAGAAGGTTAAGAGAGTTGACAATGTTGTGTCAAGGGCTGTAGATCACTGGTTCGATAGTACCATTAGAGGGTATATCACCGAGTTTGATGTTGACAGAACATAATCATATAGCCAAGCCGAGAGATACTTTTTCAAAGGACCTAGAGGAAAATATTTGCACTTTCTGAATCTGAGAATCAAGATGTTGTTGCATGAAAAGAACGTCGTGAAGATACAGTAGATTGGTCAGACCTGAAAAGGATAATGTTCAAGATCTCAGACAGCGACAATGACACAGAAGCTGGACATACGCTTAGTGGGAAAGTATTCTAATGGGTTCACCTTGAGAACTTGTTTAAGCAAAACTACGGAGAAGAGGGTTTATACAATGGAGAAGAGGTAGATCTAACCGACGAAGAACATTCAGAGCCCACCGAAACAAAAGAAGGGGAAGCTGAAGAACTTCGCCAAAGCAAGCCAGAAACCTCAGGAACTGCAGAGGTTACTAAAGTAAGTAACATTAACCCTCCTATTGTTTCAATAGCACCAAGAAGTCAGAATAGTCAGAACCACCAGAGTCCTCAGAGCAATGTTACTGGTAGCTTAGCATCTACTTAGATAAAGAGTCTAGTCAGCTCTATGGAAGATGAAATGAGGCTCCCTATCTTTAGAGGAGATGGATCTGAAGATCCAGATCAGCATTGGTTTCGGTGTGAAGCCATATGGAATATTAAAAGTATCACCGACGAAGCCATCAAGAGAACCCAATTCAGCACTACACTAAGGGACTGCGCATTGAACTGGTACATGAAACTTGCCCAAGGACTGGCACAGCCTAAGCCATTGAATGGGATCAAGAATGTGTTGATTGTGAAGCTTAAGAAACATAACTCAGAGTCACAATGTATTACAGAGCTAAAAGATATCAAACAAAAGGTAGCAGAACCTGTTTGGGAGTTCGATGAGAGATTCAAGACCCTAACAGGCCGATTAACTTTTCAGATCCCTGATGAATAGAACAAAGAATGGTTCATCGTTGCGTTGTTACCACACATCAGATCCCCTCTAATGTAGCAGAAGATTGCATCATAGGCAGAATCTTTGGAGATCACCATGAAGATTGAATCAACACCTATGGGAGAATCTAGCTCAGGCATGAGCCAGATCTTGAGCCAGCTGACTAGTCTATTTCTACAGGTTGAGGACATGAAGAAGGACAAGGTAAAGGACAAAAGAGAAGATATTTGGTGTGTAAGATGCAGATCTAAAGGTCACGATAAAGAACATTGTCCCCTGTTTCATGAGTATTTGTCGTTAGGAGTGACAAGCCCCTTGAAGTAAGTTAACCTACCCTGGTGCGATGTATGCAGAAATAGGCATCGCCTAGGTGAGTGCTATTACATGCAGAAGTATGTTTAGACACCCACAAACTTGTACTTCACATTCTGTAAATCAATGGGGCATGATGATCAAGATTGTAGAGCTTACGATCTCATGCATGAGAGGTCGAGGGACATATACAAGATCCAAGGCAAAGTACACCAAGAAGGAAATAATGCATAATACAACTCTCAAGGGAGAGGAAATTTCACTCCTCGCGGTGGCTATAGAGGACGAGGACGAGGAGGAGGTATGGGCCGAGGCCGAGGACAAATTATCTGTTATAACTACACGCAGCCATGACACTTAGCAAGAGATTTTCATAATCCTTGCACAACCTGCAATTATTGTAACTCCTTTGAGGATGTCATAGAGGAATGCCTTGCACTACTGGCTAAGCTTCAGGAAAGACGAGGATCCTAGCAGAACCCACAAGTACAACTGATATATGTTGAACCTTGTGGAAACGAACCTAGAGTCGTTGTCATTACTCGAGGAGGCGCTACTACAGGAGAAGACAAGGCAGCACAAGGAAAAAATGCAGACGACCATGGAGTCAGGAAAGCTGAGGAGAAGACTCGAGCTTTTGATGCAAAGAATGAAAGACAAATCTTTGAGGAGGAAAGAAAAGAGTTCAAAGGAGATCAAGGGTCCTCATCTAGAATGCAAACAGACATCAAAGAGTATGGCATGCCGCAGGTGTTTGATCAGTCTGCATCACCAATAGAAGAAAACGAGGTAAGCAAACTCATGGAATTTTTGTGCACTTGTGTTAAGTTGATTTAAGATGAAAGCGTTGTACAAGAATTACAATATTTAATCAAGTAGTATGAGCTAGGAAAGATAGACTCCTTACTGAATAGGGCAGTGCACCAAATTGGGAAAAGGAGAAGGACAAATAAAGAATTACACCTGAATTCTCAAATAGGATAATATGATATAGACTATGTAGTCCTCGACTTAGGGTCGGAGGTCAATGTCATGACGAAGCAAACCTGGGCACTGATGGGAAAAACGAAGCTGATATATTCCCCTATCAGGCTTAGAATGGCTAATCAGCAAGTTGTCATCCCATTTGGATGATTGGAGCATGTCCCTGTGGACATCGATGGAGTTAGAACCTTTGCAGATTTTGAAGTAATTGAAATTGTTGATGACAGTTGCCCTTACCCTACATTATTAGGAATTTATTGGGCCTTAGGGTCATTGCACCTTTAGATCCAGATGAGGGACCTAGATACATAGAGCCTGTCAGAGAAGAATACCATGCATACGAACTGGGAAACATCTACAAATTAACAACCAGACAACAGCATTACATTAACCCTACTTCCGATGGGAATCTAAGCTAGCGAAGTGACAACGTGTGTTCATCAGATTTAGAAGAAGCACTAGAGAGCTGGCAGAACTAGATGTATGAAGTATCCACAAGGAGATGTGCTCAACTCACCAGAGAAGTTCGTTGGATTGGTACAACAACAAGTAACTTACCTACCTTTGATGCTCTAAATCCTTTAGAACCCTTCTTGATGGACCTTGAAACAATTGTACTAGCACAACAGAGGTTGTTGGCTATGGATGAGGCCCTGAAATCTACACCAGCAAGATGGTGGGGGACGCACAAAGGAAACATCATAGACTGGACACAATGTCTAACTTTGATGACAACGCGATTCTCAACACAAGTAGAAAGATGCGAAGTGAGGTACACAGGTCGAAGTTTCCCAAAGGACCCTGTACGAAGATACAAAGAGGCCTAGAGTGACATTCCTTGAGAACAATGGGTACATAGATTCATTAACACACTAGACATGATCCCTATCAACTGGTACCTTCAAGCGGAGCTGCGCCTCATCACTTCAGATTGGGAAGGTATGATCCAGAATTTTGTAACCACCTTTTTGTTTGACAACGAATTTCCTTCTGTATACCAAGCATTATAGATTGTGAGACAGAACATATTTAAGGAGGCATCTGGCCTCCCTTTGGAGCAAGAGAAGATGAATGGACTGCGCCATTCCAGAAATTGCAATGATGTTACCACATTAATGTTGACGAAGATGATGATCCAAGGAAGGTAAATATTGCTGAGACAGAAGGCCATAGAAATGTGGAAGGACCAGGAGTTGAGCTGCCATTCATAGGACAACCGAGAAAAATAAAGAAAGTCAATATTGGGACAGAGGAGACACCAAAGCTTGCCAATGTCAGAGATTATTGGGATGTTGCTACCATTGACAAGATTACAAAGTTATTGCATGAATATTAAGACTTGTTCCTGACCAAGTTCACTGATATGAAGGGAATCAAAGGACCTATGGGAGAAATGAGAATACCTTTGAAACCAGATGCAAATCCAGTCAAGCAAAGACCCTACAGATTGACCTCGAAATATAAGGAAAAAGTGAAGATTGAACTCGACAGAATGCTGGAAGCAGAGATTATTGAACCTGTCGAAGAGTCGGAGTGGATCAGCCCTATGGTAGTATAGGACAAGAAGACAAGCGATATCATAATATGTGTGGACCTCAAAAACTTGAACAATGCCTGTTTACATGACCCCTTCCCTACACCATTCAAAGATGAAGTATTAGACAATGTGGGAGGCCAGGAAGTATATTATTTTATAGATGGGTTTTCAGGATACCATCAGATCCATATTGCCAAGGAGGATCGTCATAAGAATACATTTGCCACAGAGTGGGGATCCTACCAATATATAGTAATGCCATTTGGATTGAATAATGCATTAGCCATATTTTCTAGGGTGGTGGTCGAAGCGTTCAAAGAGTTTTTGCATAAATTTTTAGAAGCATACTTTGATGACTGGACTGTTTTTAGTTTGTTGAAAAATCATATTGAATGTCTAAGGCTAATGTTGGATAAATGAAGGAAATTTCAAATTGATTTGAATCTGAAGAAGTGCATCTTCTTCTCACCATTTGGAGTATTATTAATTCATATTTTATGCAAGCAAGGATTGTTGGTGGACCCATCCAAAATTGCAATTATAGTTGATTTTCCACCTCCTACCTCAGTCAAACAATTGCGCACTACGCTAGGCCATACTGGCTATTACAGGAATTTTATCAAAGGATATGCTCAGATTACAACACCAATGCAGAAGCTTTTGAAGAAGGACTGCCAGTATGAGTGGACAGATGAATTCCAGTAGAGCTTCGACACACTGAGATAGAAGATGGTTACAACGCATATTCTGGTCTTTCCAGATTGGAGTAAGGAATTTCATGTGCATGTTGATGCATCTTCTATTGCATTAGGAGCAGTACTGGAACAAACCATAGAAGGGGACATTGTTCATCCATTAGAATTTTCTAGTAGGAAGCTATCCACAGCTGAAATCAATTACACTACTACAGAGAGAGAAGGATTAGCTATGGTGTATGCATTACAGAAATTCCAACACTACTTGTTGGGAGGACACTTTAAAATGTTTACTGATCACTCTGCGTTGAAGTACCTAGTCAACAAGCTAGTGTTGGCGGGGAAAATATGCAGATGGATTCTGTTGTTCCAAGAATATGATTTTGAGATCATAGTTAAGCTAGGAAGAATGAACAAAGGCCCATACCACTTATCAAGGTTGGAACATGGTGAAGAACCCACCAGTCTGGAGGATACACTACCAGATGCATATATGCTCACCATTAGGAAGGTGGATGGCCACTTCGTAGACATAGTCCATTTCTTGTCAACGTGAATGGCTCCAAGTGAGTATACAATTCCTCAGAAGAAACAACTACTGGTGCGTGCTGCAGATTTTTCACTTATAGCTAGAAAACTGTACAAAATGGGACCAGATGAAATACTAAGAAAATGTGTGATGGAGGCAGAGTGCCCATTGATCCTCGCAGAAGCTCATGAAGGCATCACATGAGGAAATTACGCAAGCAAAGCAATTGCGCAAAAGGTTTTGCGAGCTGGCCTTTGGTGGCCTAATTTACACAGAGATGATAAAGAATATGTCAAAGCATGTGATGTATGCCAAAGATTTGGAAGACCATCCCGAAGAGACAAAATGCCACTAGCACCACAGATGACCCTAAAAGCATTTGAAAAATGGGCCATTGACTTTGTGGGACCTATAAACCCACCAGGGAAGTGCACAGGAGGAAGGTATATTATTACTGCGACATAATACCTGACTAGATGGGCCGAAGCTAGAGCAGTTAAGGACTGTAGTGCAACTACAGTTGCGTGTTTTATATTTGATGACATAATAACTAGGTTTGGATGCCCTAAGATTCTTATGAGTGATCAAGGTACACACTTCATCAATAAGACAGTGGAAGCCCTGACTAAAGAATTTGCAGTTCACCATCAGAAGAGTACACCTTACCACCCATTAGCAAACAGAACGGTTGAAGCATTCAACAAGATCTTGGAGACAACATTGACAAATATTTACAGTGTAAACATGGATGACTAAGATTTAAGAGTACCAAAAGTACTCTGGGTCTATAGAACCACTTGCAAGAAATTAACAACGCAAACCCCTTTCAAGTTGGTTTATGGTCTTGAAGTTGTTGTCCTGATGGAGTACCTAGTACCAAGCTTAAGAATTGATGCATTTACAAACCTAGATATTATTGACGTTGTTTGTGAGAGGCTTGCACAGTTGGTTGAACTGGAAGAAGACAGATTCATTGCAGGATTCTAGCAGCAAGTTCAGAAGGAACACAAAAAGGCCTATCATGATAGGCACATCAAGAAGAAGGCACTTAAGCAAGGTGATTTAGTACTGATGTATGACAGTAAGTTTCTCAAACACCCTGGGAAGTTCAGAACGCATTGGCTCAGACCA